>MQTX01000119.1:2967-15354 GCA_009735665.1 Angiostrongylus cantonensis | reverse complement strand
ATGCTTGCGGACTTTGATAAAGCGTGTGGAAAGATTGGTCTTCGACTAAATCTCAAGAAAACGATGTTCATGAAGAACGGATTGGTTTTGTTTGCCCCATTCACGCTCATCGGGAAGAATATCTCCGAATGGTCCAATTATGTCTATCTAGGTCGGGAAATCAATATAATGAACGACTTAGCTCCAGAGTTGAGCAGAAGGAAACGAGCGGCTTGGGGAGCTTTCAAGAGCATCGAGGATGTAGTTAAGATAACAAAGAACACCAGACTCCGTACCCTCCTTTTTGACGCAACTGTTCTTCCTGTCCTAACGTATGAGTCAGAAATCTGGTGGCTACGTAAGCAGGATGAAAGATCACTCAGCGTTATCGAACGCGCAGTCGAAAGGACGATGCTAGGTGCATCCCGTTTAACACAAGTAAGGGATGGGATCCTAAGCTCCGACCTACGTTAACAATCGAAAACTAATAATGATGCCGTTCTATACGCCAAACAGTCGAAGATAAGGTGGGCCGGACACGTAATGCGTATGAATGATAACCGATGGGCAAGGGCTGTTAGTGACTGGATTCCTCGGGATGTCAAACGTACTGCAGAAAGAGCACCGATCCGATGGTCAGAGTTCTTCACGAAAAGCCTAGAACAAAGATGTGATGCTCGACGAGTCCCAAAGGCGAGGAGAACCCACTGGGCTACTCTTGCACGCGACAGGGAAAATCGAGGATTTACTGGCGCCCGCTCGAGTCACTCGACGATCAACGGGACTACAGGTGATACAGGTTTTGGTACTGGATTCCTTTAATTACTGATACGTTAAATGCTGGTCGACAATGATTTTCTCAGTAAACCTGAGATAACCTTCCCATGGCGTTCTCAGGTGGTCACTATTGGAGGTTACACTCTTTTGTCAATCGGAGAAAAGTTTGTTGGATTAGGACTTCTATTCGTTCGGCACTTGAGAAAATCATGTGGTCGTGGTAAATTCTGGATTTGGTGGACCAACAACTCGAGTACGATGTAAGAAGTCGAATGCAGATGATTACTAGAAAGTAGTTTAAATCTGCGCTACAGAAATCTTGGAAAAGAACTTTACAAAATGCAGGGTAAAAAAATTATATTCTTATAACTGTGGTACCACTCATATCAAACCTCAACATTCTCGAAAGAAAAGTATACCTTACTGGTTGCAGATGGAAAAATGAGGCAGCTGGTGATATTAGACATTTTTATAGAGTAATCAATTTATCAATTGCTTCAATCACCTCCACTTGTTTTTCCCAGATTGTCTAGTGAATACTTTGACTGAACACGGTCTGTCGAGAACCAAACTATAAGCCAAACTTGATCAATGACGTTTCTTGTGACAAGTTCAGTGACATTAGGTGAGAACCTTTTGCAACTGAAGAACTCTTTTCATTTTTTTTTACAAGTTTTCAAGATAACCTAGAGGATGAGTACAACAGTTTCTCGGTGGTTTACAGCCTATCATGGCTAGGTTGTCCCTGGGTGTGTCAAGAATGATTAGTTACCCACAAACTAAAGCGTTCGTGGAATTCGTTCTGTCTAATTTAAGCAAATGCTCGTGAATAATTCACTAAGAAGGCATTAGAACATCAAAGAAACTAGAAAACAAGAAGCATGACAGCTTTGTCATAGATCGAGATCGTAATCCGTCACTAATATGATAGTGTAGTGAGCGGTTATTTCAGACCACTCCTAAGTGTTTCCGCACGACCTCCAATGATGCCTACGACAATCCGCGATTACGCCGCCCCCTGCCTGCAAACAGCGCCATTTCTTCCTGCTTCAGTATTCATATAAATTAACGCTAATTCATTTATTTATCCCGAATGCTTAGGCTTTGATAAACACCGAGCATATCTAAATTGCAGTGATCAGTAATTGAATTGATGTCAAAAATTCGTCACTTTTGACACCTTCCCGACGTTTCGAAAACGTTCCAATAGAACTTTGGCATTTAGAGACTATCCTAATTCGAGGAAATTATTTTAGCCACCATCCGGACTCATAAAAATAAATCAAAGTGGAAAGTTGTGTTTAAAAATTGCGCGACAAACATTTCTCTTCGTTCATAAATAAGCTGAGACAAATGATAAGGAAGAAGGGATTGCCTAAAAATCTTTGATTTCTTCCCATTAGCGTTACTGATGTCTCGTCCGCAAGCTCATTGTTGTTGTTTGCCGGCCATTTGAATGAAATGCTCAAGCCTGGTGTCATCGTTGTACCAATTCACCAACAGCACTCTCCATGTGGTGGAGGGGATACTACTTACACCGAGTTCCCCTGCAGTTTCTTGAACAGTCGTATATGCATTCGCTTACTGGAAAGCCTTAGAATCATCGTTGTCAATAGCAATAAAACATTCACGACTTCTCTCATTTTCAAGGCCAAATTTGCCACGGTGAAATTGTCCAAGTCAAAGTCGCAACAAATGAAATGGTAATAGTAGACCATATCATGATGAATCAGATGGTCTTCATGCGTGACGGTGACAGCCTTTTGACACCAACAAGTTGTGCGTGCAGACCTCCTCCGTGACAAGTATTCATCCAAACAATAAGTAATTCAAGCCTGAGTCATGAAGCAGAGCACAAGCTAACTGTTTTTTCTACATGAAATGAGGAACATGGGTGAAACTTGTTCTCACAGCCTCTCTATTCGCTAAAACCTTTTGACTTCCACTTCTGTTAAACCACTGTGTTATTTTCATAGGACCTGATCTTTCCACTTGAAAACCTGGCTGACATGGATTGAGTTTGATCTGAGGAAAAGCTTTGAGCTTACGGCGATCAATAAAATCGACAAAATTGCTTAGCTCATATTCTCATCAATTAATTTTTAGAATTTAAATAATTGCGGTATTATCTATTACCCGATAATCTCTACATGTGACCTAAACGTATTGATCACATCCGTGAAGCTCTAGGTGGCATAAAAAAGATAAAAAGTATGAGGTGGACGGAGATAGCGCAGTGGTTAATGGTGACGTCGATCAAGAAGCAAAAGGCGCTAGTTCGATCCACGCCTCAATGCTCTACTTCAATCCACGTGGGACGCAGCTCAACTATTTCAAAGGCCGCAAGGAGAATTAACTTGGTCAGCATTCTACGACATTCATAACGAGGACGAAATCCACAAGCAGTGGTTGAAGCAACGTGTTAATTTTCGGAGACCGTTGCGGATGTTGGATGGGAGAAAGCGAACCGAAACCAACATGTGCAGGGCTCAGCACAGAACATGTAATTTTGGATCATGTAGAAACAAAAGAATGCGTGGCAAACTGGCTGGCTGATTGGAAAGGGTGACTCTTAGTCAATCAATGAAGGATGTAAATGCATTGGACTTCACAAAGCATGGTTAGATGAAAATGAATCAATATCTGTCCTTTGTCATAGCTTGCGGTTGTCTATTAATGTATGAAGTAAGAGTCTATCCCCTTTTCCAGCCAGGTCAGGTAACAATTTTTCTATTCCGGGGGACAGAGGACTTGCTAAGCGTTCGGCCATCTCTAACAGATGTGCCCGTTAGCCGATTTTACTATGGAACAATAACGAACCTTTCAGTGAAAATGTGCTCAGTAAGTTACAGAATGAAAGGAATGAGGATGTCGGCACTTTTTTTTCAACAAAAAAGTTAATGTGGCTTTAAAGCATTGAATGAAAAGAATCATAGCGATTGGAGATTTGTGAATGGCAATAACGAATATTTTATGCGTGACTCATCGCCAAGCTGAATCAATGACTGTCGATCCGGAAGCTATAAGAGATTTTGTAAAAGTATTAAACAAAGGTGTAAAGTAGTATTTTTGAACGCGTATCGTCGTTAGGCGTCATTTATCCACTGATATTGTATTCAGTAGAACCAAAGTAGATCATAGACGGATACTACGGTAGTCCGTCATCACGAGCATGGCGTTAGCTCGATTCCGCTCCTGGCCAACCAAGCCTTTCATCCTTTCGGATCGAAAAATTGGTACGGGACTTGTATGGGAAAAGATCACTCTGTGCAAGCCAGTTGGAAACGATCCAGCCCGGCCATCTCAAGACTTCAGAGAAAATTGCTTGACTAGCATTCTACGACAATCAAAATGAAATGGGAAATCCTCAAGCAGCAACGGAAGAAGCACGTAAAAGTTGGAAAATCTTCGTGGACAATGGATGCGATGAAACGAATCGAATGGGAGAGGCGGTGGGATCCGCACAGCAGACATGAAGAGGGGTCATATAAAAAATAGAGCAGACTAGATTATTCAAGTGAAGTCTGAAGCATAGTTGAGCGCACACTGTGTTCTACATCCACACATCGAAGATTTTGTGCAAAGTAAATGAAAAATGAAGTTTCGTGCCAGAAAAGAAAGTGGCTGAAAGGAAGTGAAAATGTTTCAAGTGGACTTGATGTCATCGGTTTGATATTATATTATACATTACACATTTTTTCTTTGTATACAACTTTACAATCATCACAGCGATTTAAAAATGTTAAGAGGGCATTTCTTCCTCTCATAGGTCACAAAGAAATTCATCGTTGTGTGGAGGTCGACATAAACAGTTATCTATTCTTAAATCGTTCGTAGTTCGTTCATACTAAAAATAGTTCGAATCTTGCAGCTGAAGAGTCGACGCTAACTCATTCAAAGAATCCAGAAGTAATTGGTCACCTATCAGAGCTATGAGAGGGACGGAAAGACTCATCATGACGACAGCAAACCAGTCAGAATGTAGTAGTTGGCAAATCTTACTGCCATTGAAGTAAGAAACACAAGTTTTTTTATTTTTACGTAAGCACATCTCATCCACTGGATTTCAATATTATCACAGCTGTTTTACAATGATCGTGACATAGTCCTTATGAGTCCTAATAACGATGACTCAGGAGCAGCTGAGGATCACTTATGACTGTTCCTGAGTCATCGTTATCACGTCCAACTGCTCTTTCGACCACTTGTAACATTTTTCTAGCTTCTTCTGCGCCTCTCGGTTTTTTACAGTGTTCAGAGTGTAAACGGCTCTGACGAGGGAGGAGAACTGGGGCTCGGACGTCCTCGAGCGCTTGACATTTGCTTCCTTCTCGAACAGTTGTCCGGCCCTTTCATATATAAATCGGTTCCGTGACAGAATACTCATACTTTAATGTCTCTCTTATTATCCAACAGTAAAGATTCGACTATGTACTACACATTATTGGCTCTATTGGCATCGTGCACTTTTGGTAAGCTTGTGAGAACCTTTGTTAAGTTTTCAGGTGTGTGGGAGGATTAGTGCTAGTCGACGTTGATTTGGTTTTATCTAAAGATATCACTTGATAGCGCATAACGTATTTGCCTTCTTTTCTCAGACTTTACGGATTCTAAAAAAATATTTGGTGCCATCTGATACGTTTGTGTGATTCTGGGGTAATGTAACGTTTTTAAAACGACCGTGAAACTTGGTGAGTGTTGCAGCAGGAAAAATATTTGTTGTAAAAACAAATGGGGTTTATTTTAACGATTTTTGAGCCACATTAATTTGAAGTATGACGATAAAATTCTACTCATCCCGATCGCGTACCTTTATTACCGCCCACTGTTCCGAAATGTTCGATGAACTGTTTTACCCAACCCAACTAAACTCCTCATTCGTTATCATCGTATTCTAAAGCTCTCTACATTCGAAGGACCCCTAGAGAATCACAATTTTTTTACCGTTTCCTGTAGAAAAAGACCACCACATCCTTACTATGCTCTAGGTGGTAGGCTCTAACTGGCTCCACTTTCTCTCCTTCTAGTTGTAAACTACTAGCGGAATTGACAAGGATGCATTTACATCAGTGGAAATGTGAATATGATTAGAAGTAGTGGAGGAAAGGAAATCAATGCTTAGTGGTGTCCTACGGATACAAGCAGGGTCGATGTTCCGATAATATATCCCGGGTAAAGCACACTTTCCATTCTGCAGCGGTTGGAATAATTGGTGCCAGACATATATGAGTGATAAAACACTCCATAAGCTAACAAGAGTAATTGTATAGGCGAAATATTCATTTACATCAATGATGCTACAAAAAGGATCAAATACACGACGAATCTTTCAATAGAGTCAAGGAGCTTACTCTCTGCATCCACCAAGATTTATGAATAAATGTGCTTTGATATCTGGATCACTTCTATTTTCCGTGGAATCCTCTATTCGTTACGTAAGCAGACGTGACAAGTAGTCTCGTGATTAGCGCCTGCTCATGATCCCGAGCTCATTTGAGATGGGAGAGCTCATTTTCTGCTCATTCTTGAGCGCAAGATTATATGATAGAACTTTGTTGAATGATTGAGTAAAGCGGCAACATTGCCTTCGTTAGGTCACTCAGGTGTGCTGATTCTTTTACAGATTTCTTGATTCAAGGCAGGAGGTCCGGCAGTAATTTTTCGAATATCCCCTTAAGAACTCTGAAATCGTCGTAATAGTTACATGATTTATAATTTTTCCTCAGTAATTTCCACCTATGTCACTCGCGTAATTTTTAATCCTGTTAACTATTGAGACGTGAATCAATAATCAACTTTTGTGTACCATAACACTCAAGATGTAATAAGCGAATTGCGCTCGTTCAGGGGAAACGAAAAAAACCACACCTTTGATGTGATGTTCTTCTTCTGCGATAACTGCAGTGATCTGGCTAGCTTCAATTTAGTTAACCTACACGATGAAATTTCGGAGTCCTTCACATCGCCGGTGACCCCACTTAGGACAAAACCATCCCTTTACTTGGAATTTTGGTACCAGTAAGGGAGATACACTGTTAGAAAGCGATATTACAGAACGCTATTACGTTTGTTTGTTTTTATATGCAATGTTGGTCCTTTGAAATAAATGCTGCACGGTTCGAAAACAGGAATACTAAGAATACATAGAGATGTCGAATAATTTAAAGGAGTCAATGGATGTGTAGACATTGAAGAGCTGTTGAAAGACGTTTCAACTGAACTCATCACAATCACTTATCTTAATCAGAATAAAGTAAGAAATATGACGCGACGGACGGGCTTTTGCTCCAACAATCGATAAGCCAGGGAAGCTGTTAACATCAGAAATGTTAGCGAAGTCAGGAAGGAAAGGAGTAGAAACTTCTTGTCAGCTTTTGATGGAATCTCGTCGACTTCTCACCGAACTAGTACTAAAAAAACAGAAATTAGAAAGAAAAGAGCCGTTGTTTTGAAATGGACTGTAAACTTAGTTAACGAATGAGTAAACGAAAATAAATTTTAAAAAAGTTGTATTCCAGGATATGTGTTCGAATGTCTGGACAAATGCGAATGCGATACCGAAGACGAGGTTATACATTGTCATAATGGAGACCGTATAGAACTACAGCTTCCTCAAGGTGAGGTGGCGGTGATAGGGAAGGAGAAGCTCATAAGTGATGAAGTATTTCGAATGTGTTTTAAGCTTTCGAACAGGTTCAACAACATCTGTATAACATAGCTTTTGCCTCTCAACATTGGTGAAATATCTTTTCAAAAGGTAGCTTAACACACAGAAGAAACTCTTCTTTACTATTAAATGAGATACTCTGTTGTTTTTTCAACGAAGAACACAAGCATCCAGTCATTATCAGCTGCCAGTCATCGTGGAGCCGCAAAATATCACTTATTAAAGATCTCAGCAATTGCACTAGTGATTCAATTCATGAAGGGGCACTGCTTCATTTTAAGCAAGCTTCACACTTGACTTTAGTTATTCTGTTCCTATGACTAATTCTTCGCTTTTTCATTGCTACAAAAAAAGTCTGAAACAAATGTAATGTTTTTTAATGGCGCAAGAAGCAGAGGAGGAGAAATCATAGTCTGAGTGAAGGCGAGTACTTTGATCATCAATGATCCTGTATACCCAGCTTGCTTCCAATCACGAAACGAAACCCTTTCGTCTTAGGTATAAATCCTAGTAGAATATAACTGTTGGATAGAGAGGGGGGAAGCTGGATCTTGTAAAAATATGTGATCAACCCCTATGGTGCCCATTCATCCCTAGCACAGTGTAAGCTTGAACGTGGAAATCCTGCCGACGATTTAGAATTGTGTCTTTTCCTCAATAATGCCGACATCTAGGAAGAAATCCAGAAAATTTTTACTAGTTTATTGAAGATTTCAATGCTTCTTTAGCAAAATATGTTTTTCTAGTCCTTTCTGTCTTACCATTGCATTCATAAAGTGACCTCGTATTTAGGCGAGCGCCTTCGTGGCTTTCCCGTCATTGGTCTGACATACAATCAAATTGTAAGGCTTCCTGACGAAGCTACTCTATTGACTAAATTTCCAGACTTAATGGTTAGTTTTTCATACTGTGAAAGTACACTTGAAATCTCACTCTTACGTATAGAAATTATCTGCAGTGTCCTTAATATCCTATTCTACACAATTTATGTGCGATGAACGTTTAAGCTCGCCTTTAGAATAGTGCTCTGAGCGAAACGTTTTTTGAAACGACAACAAACAAACTAAACTTGGCTCCCTAACTTGATCCATTCTTCTTTACAACGAATGGTGAGCTTGCTAAGAATTTCCACTGGTATGTTTTCATTTGGTAGGGTTGGGTTTTTTCTTTGGTTACTCAGCGAACTTGTGTAACGGTGTTCACTCGCTCGTCACTACTGACTCCAGCCGTCAACGGTGTATCGGAAAAAGATTCGTCATCTTGTGACAGCGGTGATTGTTATTATTGATTTACCTTTAGCTTTCTTAGCGTTCTAGGTGCAAATGACGAAATCCTTCTTATTTCTAATGGATCTGTTGAAAGACTCAAACAATGTTTTCCGTGGGAAGTTTCTTGGTGTCTGTGGTTACTTGCTCATAGATGCTTAAATAGCCAATCCTCGTGTTCTGCTCGGTCCACAGTATTCCTTCATTATTCTGCTGACGTCATACATGACGAATGTTCACGTATGGGTTCGACAGTACCTCGAGAATCTATCTGCCTTTGTTGTTTATTGAAAAAGCCGGTTGGGAGTTATTCTCTCACGGTGATCCCGAGGTTGTCCACGTTCTGAGTTCTTCGCTTTACCCATCAGAGGAATACCTCAGTGGTAGAAATCCTTCCAAAGACGGCATAGATTCACGAGATTGGTCGAATCGGAGATTCCATTCAAGGTGACTGAACAACTCGAGTCAATTTCTTATTGCTAGAGTTCGGAAATGGTTTAGTATTGTGCTCTGCTTGCAGCAATACAATTGCTAAGAAAGCTGGAAAATTTTCAGCAGTGCTTGTTTTCGAAAAGATAAAAAATGCATCAAAACACAGAAAAAAGGAAAAGATGAATAAGGATCTTAGACATTCATGTGAGATCACTAGAACATTATTGCATTGGCTTCAAATGAGAAATTTGTTATCGTTGTTGGTCTAACAGCTAACTACGAACTAAGAAAAACAGAAAATTAATGGCATCGAAGGTAAAATAAGCCACTTAATTCATCACAAGACGCTTCCTTTCTCTTTTGCTTTCTTTACGAAATCCGCCCCCGTTTTCTTTCCCGCTTCTCAAAGAACCCAGTTAAAAATTGTCTTATTAAAGCTTATGAGATTGCAGGTAGTTGATGTTGAACGAAACCCGGATTTTGACTGTGATTCGTTGAAAGAATACGAAAGAATAAAAATCGTCTCCGACTGTTACAAAAATATCACCGAGATCGATCGAGTGCCGAGAATTTATCGACCATCTCTTGTAAGTGTCACTGAATCGCTGAGATTGCAGTTCTTCTTATTTTACAGAATTAATTTGAAAAACAACAGCCATTTTCACAATGAAGTTCTGAAAAACCTTTCGGTACGCTTACCTCTTTTCTGCATCTTTTCCAAGAAGTAGGGAAACAATCTCGCTTAGGGCAGTGATCAGAGAGTACCCCTACAGACAGGGTCATTGGTTCGATGTAGCACACCGAGTTCACTTAGTCTTCCTCATTTTCGGATTCGTTGGAAAACACTGAGTTCATTCATCGACCACCCAAACAAGTCACTGTATAGGCCACATGTGCATCCACTACTCCATTCCATTTACTACATAGCGTTCTCACGAATGGTCCCGAATGAATGGCGCATGCCTAAGGAACTAATCAAGGCCACTCTTTGCGCTGCTTACTATTAAAGTGAAAAATTCTAAGGATAAAGGCACATAGCAAATTGAGATTTTCAGGAATGCGATTTCGCTTGCCAGGCAGCAAAACACTATGCAAACCTTCACGGATATGTTCTACATCTATGGGAAATTCTTAAGGAGAAGTACAGGAATTTCAGCTTGGATGTTCGTCCTACGATTTTCTCTTGTTTTCTCTTAATTTAACGGAACAGAACGAGGACAAATGACTCCAACTGTTCGTTCACCAGTGACCTTTCCGAGAAAAAAAGATGCACTTTATACAAAACTCTCTGCTTCCTTGTGTTCCTTCGAAGTTGGATGTTATTTTATTTCCTCACTAAAGAAAAGCTTTGAAAAATTGAAATAACAGGTGTTCTGTTGAAGTTGCTTTAGAAGGAACTTTGGGCCTGAAGATTACTTCAATAAAAGTGCATATTGGTGATGTCAAAGTTTTTCCACTACTAACTCAGCCACATCAAGGCACATTTTTCTACAAGAGTTCAAATTTCTACTGCACAGAAAGCCATCAACCTTTATCCATTTTCCTATGTGAACAGGAACATCCGAAGGACTTTGCAGTTGATTTTTACAAGGTCTCTCTTGAAATCCGTACTTATTTCCTCGGATTTGTTCCCATTTCCTTCACCTATCTGACGATGAGGAACAGTTAACGATTAAAGTGATCAGCGCGATTCGTTTCCTCGTCTTCGTCAATGAAAAGAAATGGCGGTGGAAAACTTCAAAAGCCACCGAAGTAACAGCGAAATTAGTTGGGCGTATCATAGGAATCGAAGACGAGTACTAGTTCTCCCTTTTTTATCTGGGCGTGTACACAGAACTTCATGTTCCTTGAGAAGTCCTGAAACTGCCCTTTCATGAAACTTAAAATGCTTTTGTGCAAATGAAATACTTCCGACATAACAATCTTTATTGATTTCTTATAGAAAGACATAAATTTGTTTGGGATAAACCACATAAGGCTAAAATATGAATAAATACATATGTTAAAGATATTCTATACAATTCTCATTCTCTTTCAGGCAACTCTTCGTCAAGTACAGGAATTCTTCCAGCATTTGGTGAGTCGAGTGAATCAATTCGGTAAAGATGTGCAGATGAATTTGAAGAAGCAATCCAAACCTCCACATCCAAAATACGTGACACCAATGCCGGAACTGGAAGAAGTCGTCGGCGGATCGGATGCTTGAAAACCGACGAATTTCGTTATCGATGAACACGTGACTGGTTTCTTGTATTCAATTTAAGGAAATAAAAAATTGCAACTCATGGAAGTCCAATTCTTACGTTGTAAAAAATAGATGAATCCAGAAACAATTTTCTCCTGCATTCGAAATCTCCAGAACATAATCGACTCATCGATTATCGATAAAAAACCCAATCGATATTGATCATTTCATCCATAATTGAGTATCGAGCCGGTTAGCCATATATGTAGTTGAGTTTGGGTATGGTTTTCACAAGCATGCAACTTATGGAATCCTTTCCACGGATCTCCCTCATATGAGGGATGTCGAGCCGTTTAGTCGCGAGGCTACGTGGCGCGTCCCCAGGTGGCGGATAGTTGGTTAATCGCGGACCAAAAGCGACCTTTGCTTTCCCGAGACGCAGGTGGATCCAGGGGATGGACTCCCTGTTTCTGCTGCGCCGATTTGGCACATACTTTCTGTATTTGCTAGGCGAATTCATGCATGCGTGTGTGGGTGCGTTCTCGCTTTATGCGGATTGTATTATACAAGTCAACTCGGCCAAAAGCCTGCAATCAAGTGACAAAGAAGTATATGGGAGGCGGTTAGGGGTCGCCTCCAACAAATAAGCTCCATGTCCACTTTGGGAGAGCCTAGCAAGCTACCCGTGAGTATAACCAGCCCCCACGTTCAGAGCCCAGCAAGCTATACGTGGGTATCAAATATGCTAAACACAGTAAAAAAAAAAACGGGCCTCAATCCCCTGACATCGAAAGAGCCCCCAATTTCGCAGCATTGGGTAGGACGAGTACGGAGAGGCTGCTAAAATCTCAGGGCCAATGGAAGCTGCCTGGATCAAGAACTATGGTGACGATCTGTACCTACAACGCACGTACACTTGCATCCAAGTCCTCGATAGAGGACTTGCTCATGCAAGCAAAAATGATAAGGTACGACGTCATCGGCCTGGCCGAGACGAGACAACGCCACCCATTCAACGCTGTCTATGACACTGGAGAAGAACTGTTCCTCGGAACATGCGACAGTAGAGGCGTAGGCGGTGT
>MQTX01000118.1:682850-698873 GCA_009735665.1 Angiostrongylus cantonensis | reverse complement strand
TTACGAACGAAACTTTCAAGGTCCTTAATCACTATCGCGCGAAACGATACAGCTCAAACCTCACGGAAGTGCAAAAACGCGGCGAGAGGTGCGAGAGCTGATTTGGTCAAAAAACATAAGACTATCCGTTAGTGGTAAGGGTGGAGAGTTTGTTGTAATTCTTCCTATTTCTTCCTGAGGGTTTTTTTTAATTCCTGAATTTCACAAACCCGCAAAGCTCCCTATGTTGCTGTTTCTTCCTGAGGGTTTTTTTTTTATTTTAGGGATTTTATATACCATCTGCATCACCTGTAGTCCGGTTGATCGTCGAGTTATTCAAGCGGGCGCCAGGAAGTCTTCCATCATTCCCTGTCGCGTGCAAGAGTAGCCTAGTGGGTTCTCCTCGCTTTAGGGACTCGTCGAGCATCATATCTTTCTTCTAGGCTTTTCATGAAGAACTCTGACCATCGGGTCGGTTGTCTTCCTGCAGTTCGTTCGACATCCCGAGGAATCCAGTCACTAACAGCTCTTGTCCTTCGGTTATCATTCATACGCATTACGTGTCCGGCCCACATTATCTTCGGCTGTTTGGCGTATAGAGCGGCATCTTTGATTTTCAATCGTTGACGTAGGTCGGAGCTTCGGATCCCATCCCCTACTTGTGTGAAACGGGATACTCCTGCCATCGTCCTTTCGACTGCGCGTGCGATAACGCTGAGTGATCTTTCATCCTGCTTGCGTAGCGACCAGGTTTCTGACGCATACGTTAGGGCAGGAAGAACCGTTTTGTCGAAAAGGTGGGCACGGAGTCGGGTGTTCTTTGGTCTCTTCACTACATCCTCGATGCTCTTGAAAGCTCCACAAGCCGCTCGTTTCCTTCTGCTCAGCTCTGGAGCTAAGTCGTTCATGATATTGATTTCCCGACCTAGATAGACATAACTGGAGCATTCGGAGATATTCGTTCCGTTGAGCGTGAATGGAGCAATCATAACCAATCCGTTCTTCATGAACATCGTTTTTTTTAGATTTAGTCGAAGGCCAATCTTTCCACACGCTTTATCAAAGTCCGCAAGCATTCGTTTCGCTTGGCTAAGGTATGGTGTTTTAAGAACGATATCATCAGCAAAGCGAAGGTGATGTATTTGCCGACCATCGATTTTCACTCCCATATTATCCCATTCAAATGTTCGCATGACGTTCTGGAGGGTGGCTGTAAATAATTTTGACGAGATTGTATCGCCCTGCCTAACTCCTGTCTTGACGTCAACGTTAATATCGTTGTATTAATAATATCGACAAGGAAAAATGGAGGATTTACTTGCGCCCGCTCCAGTCACTCGACGACCAACGGGAGTATAGATGATAGGTGATACAGGTTGCTAATGTCAGCTTTTCGTTGGGGTTCCCTAACAAACGACTCTGCTGTCAGCTTGTTTTCCACTACACGTTGTAATGGAAATTGGAAATGGCTTCTATTTTCCACCAATCATCGACAACAAACACTTGGCATGAGTTTTTTCTGACAAAAAATAGGAGAAAATCACAACAAGGTACATAATATTTTGATGGAAGTAAATACAAAGTTTTCATGGATCTTTTATAAATCCCTCCATGCTTTTCCGAAGTACCATTACGAATTCGAATTTGGTAATCTTTACATAAATCGTTAGTAGGGAGGATGGCACAGTGGTAGATGCCCGTCATCATGTACATGGTGCTAGTTCGATTCCGCTCTGGGCCAACCAAGCCTGTCATCCCTCCAGGGTGGGGAAATTGGTACTGGACTTGTCTGGGAGAACACCACTCTCTGCAATCCAATTGGGAACTCTCCAGCCTGGGTACTGAGGACTCCAGGGAGGATTGCTCGACCAGCATTCTACGACATTCAAGGTGAAGTGGAAATCTTCAAGTAGCAACCGAAGCCGTACGTAATGTTGGAAGATCTTTGTGGACGATGGATGCGAGGAAACGAATTGAATGCAAGAAGTGCTGGGATTTGCACAGTAGATATGAAGACGGGTTAAATTAAAAAATATCTACGAATTATTAACAAGGAGTTCGTACCTATACTATTTAAAAAATTTCCCAAAAGTGCTTGTCCGATTTCACAGTTTCACTCATAAACCATGTCTGTACCATAATGATTTCAGTTGAGACGGTATTGTCGTCGTTACAAGTAGTCGTCGTATTTTTTCTTCCTTTTTTGCAACGAATCTCTTATTTCGTTTTCAGCCGTATCACCTGTTCGTTTTCACTTAAGTAAGTTGCATTCCACAGTCATACGGTTTCTGACGTAAAAGTAATCGTTATCTGATTCACCACTATTACCTTATCGACTTTCAACATCTTCATGCATTAAGGTAACATTTTGATCATTTTCTTCACTACTTGAACACATCGTCTTTACAACGACTCGGACTTCCATCACGATTTTCACATGACTGGTCGTTTATTGCCTACGGAAGATTTCCTTTGGTTGAAATATCTGGTCAGCCGTATTAGTCTTTCTCAATTCCTGCCTGCAGTGAATCGTCGGCGCTTGTGGATGGGAAACTTTAAAAAAAAACATTCAGCTAGAATGTTACGACGGCGATGCTTTACTGTCTGCTGGGCTTCCGGATGGAAATGTCAAATTCTTTGTCAGCAACGAAGGTCTTTTGGGGAAAGGCCGCTGTTGGGTAAAAGAATAAAGGATAAAGCTCTCGCCAGTGGTCAATCCTCGAGGGATGCGCTATTCATTCGACTTCATTAAATATCGTTGGAGGTGATTGAATGCATATTTAGCTTTTACAATGACTTGCATTGACTAACCGATGTATGGAGCCAGCGCTGATACCCTTCCAGACAAATCTGGCACCAATTTGCCGACCCCGGAGAGGGGAAGGACTTGGTGAGCCGAGGCCGCGGAGATCGATCCCATGAATGTTGCAGGGCGCCTCCGACCACTGCACTACACGCTCCCATCGTCGTAGTCAAATACCCAAGATTACTCCTTTCTCCAACACTAAGAAAACGGCAAAGCGCTCGACGGACTTTTGTTTTTGTCTTGTTTACCTGTACCACTTAGAATATTAGTAAATAATTAGTCGTCCACTTCCTTTCATTATTTCCACGTGTAAGATTTTTTTGGTATGTGTAACTGACTGTATGAACACACTCGTGCTCTATGTTGATAAATCAGAATAAACTCTTTTACTTGTACTTAATGCTCTTATTTTCCTCTCTTTAGAGATCTATACCGGGTTCAGTACATCAACATTCGGTAGCTCTAACCCAAACACCACTGCCACCGCGACATGTGAGAACGTTCCGAACCAATGCCTCAATGGAAATGCATGCGTAGACGCCCAACAGATGGACATCTACAGGTAAGTACAGCTGCTGTTGTTTTTATTAAGCGAAAGATTTAATCAGCCTAACGGGTGTTAGATTACTAATGTCGTAGTTAACCTGACTGCTTAAATCATAACTGTAAAATTACTAATTTCTGAATATTACAGAGATCTAATCCTCAGGCATCTTATCCAGGATATCAGCACAACATGTGCGAAATTAGGCCTACCCACAGGTAAGATTTAGCATACGAAGGCATTTATGCTTTTGTGAATTGATAAGAGATTATTCACATGAAGCAAACACTCACTGTTGTGTTATCAAGGATTCTTATACTAGATCTACTGTTCCCTGGATTTTGGAATCGTTTCAGATAAGTTAAAATAACGTTTCCATACTAGCTTATGGCTTTAAGACGTGAATCGAATCGTGCAGAAAGGTGGGGTTTTCGTTGGAAGCTTAGTGGCAGTTTACATACAATGTTGATGGCAGGCGATAGCGGCGGTAAGTGGATGTGGATGGTGGCTCACTCAAAGGTCAAACAAATGATCGCTAGAGTATTTTGAAACCCATGTATCTGTTTTCAGTACATGAATGGCCTCCCAACTATGTTTCACCGCTGCTGCGTATTCCGCTAGTGTTTTGGAACTGGATACCGATTATTTGACTTAGGCAGTCCAATTTTTCTGTGCAGAGTGTATTTGAGAAGGCACCATTTGAGCGCTTTGTGAGCAGTACAAAATTTTCGACGTCATCAAAGTAGTTAGAAACGAGCTTGATCTTTTGTTCGACCAGAGGCTTCAATGAAAATTCCAGATAGGACTTCATGTCGTTTTCCAGGTTCTTTTAACGAATTAGGTACACGTGGGACCTGGTCTCTCAATCATTGAAATATCCGTCTTCATTAGTTTTCCAAAGTATAAAGAGATTTTCATAAGCTTGGCTTTTTTCGACTTCTCGGCCATTTGAGATGTAATGCTTCTTTCATTTTTTGGTATAAGTGGATTTTAGCTTCCATATGAAGTAAATTAACAAGAGATACACATTGATCATCAGTGAGCGCTGTAATTGGTCGACTTTTGTGGGATGGGTTTTGAGTGTTTAAGTATTGATGAAATGCAGTTAGCTTTTCCAGATATTTCAAAAACTAAAATTTCGACCACGAAAAAGAAACTAGTAAAAGATAGAAATATTTTCCTTCTAGTACTAAATCCGTTGAAGGTGGAAACCCTTATGGTCGGTCAAGAGACTTACTATTTAATAAAATGGACCACACCATGTTGAGTAGGATTTCGACGCTGCGCTTTAATTCTTCACCGATGAAGAGCCATTATGCTTCATAATTTTTATACATCTGAATTTAAGATGCTCAAAATTGGACACAAGAACATGGCTCACGTTGGATATCAGAAATGTGTCAGCAGTTCAATCTTACATCGCCTCGTCAAACTTATATCAGCGGTCGAGTACTGCTAAGTATGAGTCAAAAGGATTTTGTAGCTCTAGCTCCTGAAGGAGGTGACACACTATACGCCCAGTTACAATTATGGAAAACCGGTAAGTATAGGATTAGAAGAACTTCATTGCCTTTCTCCTCATTGAATTTTTAGATACGCCGCGATTTCTTTGAATAGACTTTTTCACGTGTTTTTTAAAGTAAAAGGGACACATGTGATTTTATCAGCAAAGTTGCTCTTTATCCATTGAACAGTGGATCATCAGATGTATCCTGAAGAGGATATCGGGTTTGGGTCTTTGAAGGAGACAGAAGTAGAGAAGGGAGAAGTGAGTGGTAGTGAGGTAATGGGAGTATTGTATAGAAGGATGGAGTAAATCTGAGAAAAAGAAGAAGTTTCTAGAATACATTTCAGCGTTCGAATCCTACCACCAGCAACAAAACGGCGGTCAGAGTAACGGAGGAATCACAGCGGCCGACAATTCAGTGCCAAAGAACAACTGGGTAGTTGATTGAAAATGTAACATATCTTTCACAAAGAGAAATTTTTATGCTCTTCTGTTTAATGAAACCGTTCCAATGTGCTCTAAGACGTTCGTTAGGCATTTTCATTTTTGCAACTCGCAATTCTCTCTTCTTCCTTTCCAGTCTCTTCTTTTCCAATTTTCTTAGAACAATACTATTAGGCGGTATATTTTTTGATTTCTTATAAGGTGCATATACTTAAATATACATCTGTGTATACATCACATTGTGTCTACGATATAGCAGACATTCAGTCATACAGTTCATTCACACATATATTCCTGCCATTCTAAGCCTAATTGACATCAACACCCTTTAAACCAACACTCTTAATCACTCACCTGCTTTGTTTTGAGGGCAACTAGCACTTCCAGAAAACGACCAAGACTTGAGAAATGATAAATAAAAGTGGAGATCTACATCACAGTATGTTTGCAACCTTTTTCAATCATTTCACGATCAATTCCCTGCGGTTCCAATGAGTAGTATCCACTCTAGAAGCATCTTTACTCGTACATATTTGCAAACCAAGAGCACTATCGATCAATATTGATTTCGGCTTCTGTCGAGTTCATGTCATTTTTTGTAGATGATGAGTGCTGGTCAGACCATCGCCGAGCAACCGATGAAAAACAGTGCCACATTACGTGGAGAATTTGCTCAACAACAGTATCATACAAACGACATTCATCAGCAGCAACACTATTTTAACAACGGTATGCTTTCAACACTAGATTCTATTCGTGGACGGATCCACAAGAAGCGCAGAGTACGGACGAGGGTCAATTTCCATCGAGGGTGGCAGTACCACTCGCACATATTGCATTGTTTCATCACCACTTAAGGAGAACATCTTTCACCTATGCAACCACCAATCCCAAGTAGAGATGTGGTATAGCTCTGTCATAAGTGAACTAACTAGTAAAACTCGAAGGCTCTTTCTTTTTCTTTCTTTCCTTCCTCTATCATTCTTTGAAGACCTACACTTTATATTTTTAAGCGATCATTCACATCGTCATCACTGTGGAATCATCATTGATTTGTTAAAACCAATTGCATTTGTTCCACTTAGAGCCAAGCGAATTTTCAATACCACTGTCGTCTTCATATTTACAGGAGCAAGTTGTACTGTATATTTGGAACATGTTATGAAATCTGTCACTATTTTGCTAGCTTCTCCACTTCCACGCTTTCCTTATCGCTTCTTAATTCAAATACACTAGGTGGAATCGGAGCAGCAACTCAAGAAGGCCATGGTTTTTTTGGAAATGGTATCATACCATCACCCAGTGAAAGCGATAGGAGCAGCAACGCAAGTATGCATGATAGTGAGTCATCTTTTCTTTTTTATTTTCTTCCTTATCTCCTTGTTTTTCGGCTGGTAATGCTTGTGACAAATACTTCAAGTAGTGCTTAAATATTTACTTCCTTGGATACTTGGACGGTCCGTCTTCACGAGTTGTGCGGACCCCAGCACATATGCCATTCGTTCCTTTCTTGTAGTCCATGGTGGTGGTCTTGTTCGAGCATGGTAGCGCTTGCCAGTTTCATACCGTGTTCTGTAAAACAACCGCAGTTGCGGGTACAGCTGATTAACTTTGTTTACGAACACGTCCAGTGGTCGTCCAAGGGGGCGTTTGCATTCTCTTGGAGTCCACTCTACTGTTCTTTTCGTCCATCTGTCGTCCGTTCTTCTCATTATGTGACCGCCCATCTTTGCTTCGCTGTTGAAGTATATTCTCCTGCATCTCGAAAATGTGACAAATTTCGAAGGTCACAGCTTCGCATTCCGGCTAGATATTGAAAGTGCCGGTTATGTTTCAAAAGACATCGCTCAAGGGCTCTGTGAATAGTGCAAAGCATTCATGACGTTGTTGAAGTATCAACCTACGTCTCTGCATCATAAGAGAGCGCTGGGAGGACCGTAGAATCGAAGAGATAAGCGCGGACTTTCGGGTCCTTCAGTTGGTGATACACATGATAAAGAGAAAGGACCAGAGGAACGAGCGAGCTACGCGATCTATTCAGCTAAAAAGCGATTAGAACGGGAGGACCGTAGAATCGAAGAGATAAGCGCGGACTTTCGGGTCCCTCAGTTGGTGATACACATGATAAAGAGAAAGGACCAGAGGAGCGAGCGAGCTACGCGATCTATTCAGCTAAAAAGCGATTAGAAAATGTTGCTTAGAACTTTACAACGCTAATGATTAGGAAGTGAGTCCGGGGAAAGCGCAGTGGCTAGTGATTCCGCCAATCAGGAAGCAAAAACGCTAGTTCGATCTCCGTCGCAACGTTATCCTCCATCCCACATTGCAACGCCTTAGTCCGGATGTCTCCAACACTGCTAGAAGATCTACTCAACCAGTATTTTACGACATTTATAAAGAAGGCGCAATCCTCGAGTAGCAGTTGGAACAACGCGCATAATATATGAAGACCATTGTGGACGTTGGGTGCGGGGAAACGAATCGAATTCAAGAAATGCTGGGATCCGCAGTCCAGATATGATGATGGGTCATGTAAAATAAAAAATAGTTAAGACGTAAAGATTGAATAGAACTAACTGCATGTTAGGACCATAGAAGATTCACTCTTAACTTTTCCAACCGAGCCACTGTTTTATGTTGTGCTACTTGGTTTACAACAGTACAAAAAAGTAAATTCATGTCATCACAGCATTAGTGTCAATCAGCTAGAATTATTGATCGGTTTATTTCTTTCCTCTAGAAATCGAATTTCCGATGTTTTTTCTTTATTCAGTTGGCGACGACGATTGTATTGATATTCAAAGTATGTTACAAATGCAGCAGGACGGAATGCGCTTTTGCAGTCCAATGAATGGCATGAAGTAAGAAGGATGAGTTGCGATTTCTAAGTTGATTGAAGTTTTCGAAGCGTTCAATGGTGAGTAACTCTAGCATGCCGAATGGTGCTCAGACGCCATCAGCCGATGATCCACGTCCGTCTCCATTCCCACGGCATTCTGGCACCGTGCATCTATGGCATTTCATACGTGAGCTGCTCGATCACCCTAATAAACAGTACGGATCGTGCGTTCGTTGGGTGGATAGAGATGAGGGTACGGTTTCTTACTTACAGTAACCGCCACATCAAAAACTTGTTCCGATATAAATGGTAATTGCTAGAGATTCTTTCTAAGGTGTCATGTAATCGCTAACGAATAAAGCAGTGTTTTGGATATTTATGATGTTTTAGGCACTTTTAAAATCGAATCTTCTCATCATTTGGCACGATTCTGGGGACAACGTAAAAATCGCGCTCAAATGAATTACGACAAACTCTCACGAAGTCTTCGACAATACTACAAAAAAGGTGGGCACTTTCAAATTCATTTATGCGATCGGTGAATATCCCTTTAACTTCATTTATCAATCCGACTATTTCAAATTTGAACATTCGAAATCCGTATGAATGCTACTAATATCACAATGTTTCACCTTTTATTTTTTGCCTACTACAATTTTCACGGCAAGTTACTAAGCGAAATACAACCACAACGTTGCTGAGATATTTGCAAAGCTCTGGACCGCAGGTGTCGCAGGTGAGGAACGAACACGCTATTGTCCTTTCCGGGGAGTAACGCGTTCACCACCACACTATGCGGGTTCTTCGTTTTGCCTGTCTCGCGTTACTCCTCGGAAAGGACAATAGCGCTTTCTTTCCCCACCATCGACTGCTAATATCGTTTTGTAAAATATTATGTTTGTAATACATGACTTCTACAACGCGACTTTTAGAAAATATTACTCGCTCTGGAAAGTGTACTAAAAGTTCAGAATAATTTAGAATCGTCCAAATCGCGAACAAATCGTTGATTAGTGGAAAATGTAGGCGAAGTGGGGGTATTTTTGGAGTTACAGTAGTCAACCAAATAACCAAAACAAGCCAGTTATTTCTGCGTCTGAAAGAGATATCCACTAAAAAACGTTGTCAACGAAATTTCGAATCAGTGATCATTCATTGCTCTAAACTGATTTGAATAGAATGTGTTCTTGGGAACCTTATAACGGTGTACTCTCGTTGGAGGCGCGATGCAGCACACACGTGGAATCCATTCCCGCGCACCTGGCCCACCAAGCCTTCCATCCTTCCGGGGTCGGCAAATTGGTACCAGGCTTGTCTGCGAGAATAGCAGCGCTGGCTCGACGCATCGGTAGGCCACCACGAGTCATTGTGAAGGCCAGATATTCATTCAATCGCCTCCAAACGATACTTAACGAAGTCGAATGCATGGCGCATCCCTCAGGGATTGATCAACGCAGAGAGCTTTATCCTTTGTGATTGTGTAGAGTTTAGTAAAACGTTCATAAGTTTTCTGAGTATAACTGTCAGTAGCTAGTTAATGGTGCTGCCGTCTAACTAATACGTTTACGAATTTTGGTCAATTTCAGGCATCATCCAAAAGCCAGAGAAGAAACAAAGGCTTGTGTACAAATTCTTACCTCCTTACAATCTGTGATATAAAATGATGACTATCTGATGCTCTCATCCTGCCACACTGCCACCATCGCCAACACGCTTGCCCAAAAACAGTAACCGTCTTTCCACACTACGATGGCATCACACAGAATTATGCTTTGTATTTCCTTATATCTTTCATCGACGCATAATTATCCAGTGTTCGTTATAGAACATTCCTCGTTGTAATTCCATCCTTATCGTATCTGCTGTCGCCTTTACTTAAAAATGGCACCGTACCCTATGCTTTGCTGCCTTAATTATCCTCACCATATCCTTATTGCCTTAATTTGAAAAATCGCCTTACTATATGCCTTTTTACCTTAATTAAAGCGCTAATTAATTTTAGAATAAACGATTAATGAGTGGTATAACTGGTATCACGTTTTTAATTGTACCCCACTAACCATGTAACTAATCAAAGATCCCTGCTGACTAGAATGATATTTTGTTATTGGTCTCCGAGTTCTCCCAAACTCGCCCTTATTCCGGCAATATACTATCAATATCTCCCTTTCCCATCGCTTCTCAGATTTCTGCAATTATCAAGAATTAAACTGCCACTCGGTGTTAAGGACGTGCAATCATATTCTATTTGTGATATCACTATTAGTCGAATAAATGTTAACAAATGGATATGTAGATGAACATTTGTATTTTCAGGAGTTTCAAACGACATTCTGAAGGTCTGTCCGATTTCTTTCTTGGTGTGCTGCGCTCAAAAAAATTTGCCTCATAAAGTATCACTACGCCCCTTTTTTGCCTTGAAAACTATAGTCTTCTATATCTCTTTGACACCTAGAATGTAAATATCACTAATTCTCACGATTCTATTGATCACGCCATTGATTGAATAGTACACTGTTCTCTTGATTTGCAAACAAGTAGTTGCTATTTTATTCTTTGCTTATAAGTAAACTGATGTTTAAGCAGGTTCTACCTTCCTCAGAGCTGGAAAAGGTCAAGTTGAATGAAATCTACCCAGTCCAACCTCCTCCAAAATCAAAACAAAAACTCATAGAATCTAGATATCAACCATATTAGGCACGGAATAGTTGGATTTCCACACCTACCGCTTTTTGTGAATCTACCACTGAATATGCCACTGGATACCAACCGCACAGAGCTCATAAAGAGTCGTAATGTGCCTGTCCTCGACTAAAATATCAATCTTAAATGCTGTGCGGGACCACGCGTGATAACGAGATATTCCTCACTGTGGTTGGTCTTTAGATCTTTGGAATTCATCCACAATGCTTTGAGAGTCTTACATACTGAAGATTTCGATTCATGTAAGAATATGGTCATATCTACTTCAAAATCTTACTCGTTATGCCTCTGTATCCTATGCCCTACCAGTGGAGGTGGACCTCATAAAAGTGCAAAAATGTGGTAAGAGGAAGGTGCGAGAGCTGATAAGGTCAAAAAATATAAGGGAATTCGTTAGTGATAAAGCTGAAAATTTTCTAGCACTTTCTCATTACTAATACGTCAAGATAACGAAGAACCACCACGAAGATAAGATGCTTCCCTTCATCGCTGAGGAATTCAGAAGTCAGTACCGAAAATTAAGCAACGAATGAGCTAAAATGGCAAAAGTGGCTGGTTTCAACCCATCGGTTATCTTCCAAGTCAAAGTTGATTTACAAACGTGTCCCGTCTCCTACTTACTTATCAAGACTTATACGCGATATCCAGTGATGATTTTATGCCTACCGATCCATCATTATTCATGGTTAAAACTATCATCACCTGTGTAGGTGGGTTAGCAGATAGAATAACGTTGTTTTTAACAAAAACAATTACTTTATTATTGAAACACATTTCAGCCCATCTTACGAACACCCAGATGGTCCAGCATCGTCTACGTGGCGCACGTCCTAACAACGCGTATGTGATGGAGTCCTTCGATGTCACCGCCCTTTATATTGTTAAGAAATAAATGGGCGTTTTTAACTAAATTGTTCGAAGCGTCATAACTTGCTTTGAACAAAACTTTGTTAATCAAAATACAAATTGTTTGAATTAACACGTTTCCCAACGAGAAACAAGTTTATTTAATGCAATTGAACTCTGGAGTTCTGGAAGCGGTGAATTCGGTGAAAGAACTTTAACGTCATCATGGTTGGCAAGGGATTTCTCGCCCAAGAAGCTGTCAAGCAGCTCGAAGAAGTGACAGTGGGCAGGAGAGAGACCTTCTGAGTATGATGGATGAGACGAAGTTTGGTAGCCCAACTCGTTCAACTTCTGCAACTTTGGCTCTGTAACATGAGGTCGTGCGTTGTCGAGGAGAAGTTTACGGTGCATTTATTGACAACAATTCTCTGCCATAATCGTGTCGCCCAGATCCAAAAAGCTTTGATGAATCAGCCCAACACCAAACCGCAAACAGTCACCGTAACCTTTTTGGTACAATTTCGGCTTTGGAAGTGCTGCAAAGTCTGTTCGCAATCGAATCAACGTCGCCGATTGTCGAACAGAATCTACATCTCGTCGCACGGTACAATTCGATCGAGAGTAGAGTCGTTTTTGTTGCGCAGAATAAGAGCAGACAACACTTCAAAACGGCGATTTTTCTGATTATCGTTTAATTTGTGCCGGCCCCCACTTGCCGAGTTTTCTCTTTCCTATGCAATTCAAATTAATGGAAATTGTTGCTGTGCTTACACCAAGCTGTTCTATAATCTCTTGAACAATTGTTCGCGTGTTTACTTCCACTAGTGCTTTCAATTCGCCGTCGTTAAGTACATTGGGATGTCCGCCGTCATCATTACATTCGAGGTCGAGATCACCAGATCGGAATTTCCAGAAGCATGTCCGCACTGTTGATTCACCAACAATACCTTTCCCCTAAACTTCATTAATGCTTCTAGCCGTCTCTATTGCATTACGACCGAGATTGAGTTCATAAAACAAAATTTCACGAAAATTCGTTTTGACATCGAAGATCGTAAAGCTCAAAATTTGTGAACAGGTTTTAGATTTTGTCGAAATATAAAGATATGACTAAAAAGAGCATAAAACTAGCTTTCTGATAACATATAATATTGCAAGGTATGAAAAAATTTTAGGGCGCATGTGGCGCAGTGGTCGGAGGCGCCCTGCAGCACACAAATGAAATCGATACCCGCGCCCATGGTCCACCAAGCCTTCTATCCCTCCGGGGTCGGTAAATTGGTATCACACTTGTCTGGGAGGATAGCAGCATTGGCTCGATACATCGGTAGGCCACCACGAGTCGTTGTGAAGGCCAGATATTCATTCAATCATCTCCAAACGATACTTGAAGAAGTCGAATGCATAGCGCATCCTTCAGGGATTGAACAACACCAAAAGCTTTATCCTCTGTCTTTCAAGGAAAACCTTATTGGTAGAATTATTAATACATTAATACAATAAATATTTTAAAATGCCCATTTATTTCTGAACAACTTAAAACAAGCGTGTCAAATGATTCTGCCATGCAATTCATCTCCAATGAAAAAACTCAAAGAAGAAACTAATATACATGGCCTCAGGATTCAGTTGTTGTTGGTCCCCTTAAAGGAGTACCTAAACTGCTCGATCTTTAGAATGCCTGGGAAGTATTGCGCACAAGTGAAAGCGTTGGCGATGGAACAGCAACTGGCATCAAGCCTTCTCATTGCATTCAAGACAAACGTGGAAGCACCAGTAACCCGATCTAAGCTCATTATAGATAGAATATATAGATGAATGCCATTTGCTCAGCATAAAAGAAAATGGAAAAATGCTTTGAGTTACTGAATGAACAGTCAGAGTGCCATAAGTTTACCTAAGAGACACCTAAAGAAAGCTGGCCTCCCCATTTGTGAACGTTTAAATTAACCTCTCCGAAAACTGCCACTTTACGAAATAGTACCCAAAACCAAGCAGTAAAAACAACACTACTTCGTTGCTTTCCTCTCAACACTCATACACGAAAAAGATGGCTCCTAAGAAACATATTTCGAACAACCACCAGTGCTTGCACAAGAAGGGCGCAGAAGGACGATCCCAAAAATTAGTGCGGCATATAGCCATTTCCAATGGCTACGATATCGTAGCTCCTCGGGAGCGGTGTGGAGGAAAATCCATACACCAAAATCGCAACTCTAGCGACAATAAGGTCTCATCCATCTTGCCCTTCATTTTAGACGGAATAAGTGCAAAATAATGTTGCTTAAGAAGAGCTAGCCTAGAGAATTCAGTAACAGTAATTGAAAAACCAGCTTACATTCGAAGATACCAGCTTATTCGCGACCACCAGTATAACCGATTATGTATAATGCAAAATTTCATAATTTACCCTAACAGGTGAGAGTGATCACACGTCTTCAGGTACAGTTTATCTGATCTCTTGTAAGGAGTGCGGAGATGAATAAATTAGGGAAACGGCTAGACCAATCTGCGTTTGTAGAAAGTAACACCTAGTCGATAAACTTAAACCAAGTCCACTACTAGGGGCCTAGTCGATAAATTTAAAGTTCACTAGTTCAGTTCACTAGTTCAGTTCACTAGTTCATCCACCACTAGGGACGCGTACGGCACAGAGGAACAGTGGGGAAGATTTCGGAGTAGAAGCCCATATCCTTGCACAGGTATCAAAAACACCAGCGATAAAAACTCTGGAAGCATTCCGGATACATTCGAAGAATCCGAAAATGCACCACTGGGAGGAATATGCCGTAATCGCGTGAGATCTCAAGCAGTATTGAAGGTTGTTATTTTAATAGTACCCAGGATCGACTTTCTATTATCCTCGACATTGGATTATGAATTCAACTGCAGTCAACTTGATCTTCCCAGGCTCTGTGGAAGCCGAAATCCACCGGGACATCACCTATCCCTTCTTGCGCTGCCATTTCTACGATCAAGAAATTTCTGTTGTTTGAGGAGAGGTCGAACGAGGAACAGCTTAAAGACCGAGTAATCTGTGCTAATAGTGTGTTTTGGTGACTGACTAGTAGAAAAAAGTAGATTTGGTCAATATTCTATTGGTCAGGAAATAATTTGTCTCTTCCATTTCTCAAAGAACCGTATTTAGGAAATTCTTAGGTTGCCATTCTACGCAGAACGCGGACCCATATGGCAAGGGTAGAGTTTTGAGAACTTTTAACTAGATTTCAACTCCTTGTTAATCTGTGTGGTCCACGTTGAACGAGGAATTCATAACTGCATTATTTGTGATAGAAGCCAAGATTTCTTCGTCTGTGTAAGCTGGGATGAATTGCAGCTGTGTCGGTTAGATGTACACCCTGGAGAAGCTGACAAGCACGTGTTTGCGTACACAGATATCTTACTGACACCAGCTGATAAGAGATGTTAAGCACTCGTTCGATTTCGCCGTCGTTATTGTCAGCTCGGCTCACTTGCTGTACTACTACTATTTCACATCGTTCCACAAGCTAATCGATCAATGTATCCAAAAATCGATGCCGATTTGCATATTTGTGCAGAGATTTTGACAGTTCTATCAATGACAAGTAAATCCATACTAATCGAACAAGCGCGGAATCGATCTGTTGCATCTTATCTACTTTTTTTCTTTCTCATATTGACGGATGAAGTCTTCACCGTCATTATTTTAACCGAATAACAGAGTACTAGTCTATTCTTTCCCAGAATAAAAAACTACCGAGTTATTGACCTGAAATGGAGGCAAGGCTTGGTTCGCTATCTAAGAAGATTGAACCAGAACCATCACCTCGCTAGCTTTGCCACTATGGCACTGCGCAGGGAACCAACTATTTGTTACCAATTTTTTAGAGAGAAAAGTCGTAATTTCTTAACAGGCATAGATTTTTTTTGTGACCGAAAGGTGGTGCATGATTTGGTACAGTGCCCTTTCTTTTTGCCATTTTTTCCTGCGAAGTTCATTTATGAGTAAGAAGAAAGCCAATTTTTACCAATTTGGCTAAGGATTTTTATTTTTTACATTCTTAGTAGTCTCGCGTTCACCACCACACCATGCGGGTCCTTCGTTTTGCCCGCCTCTCAGCTAGTTCTAACTTTTTTTTTGCCGTCAGCAATCACCCGTCAATGGGATTGATCTGGGGAGCCCACATCGCCATTGAACCCAGTTAAGCTGAGGCTGTAGTTGAAATCACAATGTTCTAGCTTTTATTTTCTGCCTACTACAATTTTCACGGCAGGTTAAAAGCGAAATACAGCCACAACGTTGCTGAGATATTTGCAAAACTCTGGACCGCAGGTCTCTCAGCTAGTTCTATCGACCTTTTTGGTACCGGGCA
>MQTX01000118.1:658444-682703 GCA_009735665.1 Angiostrongylus cantonensis | reverse complement strand
ATGTATTCTTGGGAGTTTCAAAACAACTTTAAATTTCAGTTCTTTGGACTTTTCCACTCTCCACTATTTTAGAAGTCTCTCGAAGTGAGATGACGTTTCATTTTGCCCTTTATAGAAACCTCGTACTTAACGCCAATAAAGTTCACCTGTAGTACTTCTGATAGAATAATCACAAAGATTTCAAAACTGGTGCTAATCCACACGAATCTTTTATTTACCAATTCTTTCTTTTAGGGAAATATGCTATCGAAACGATCATGCAGTGAACCCCCAGGTATCGAATATTTAAGCTGGCCTCCCCATTTGTGAACGTTTAAATTAACCTCTCCGAAAACTGCCACTTTACGAAATAGTACCCAAAACCAAGCAGTAAAAACAACACTACTTCGTTGCTTTCCTCTCAACACTCATACACGAAAAAGATGGCTCCTAAGAAACATATTTCGAACAACCACCAGTGCTTGCACAAGAAGGGCGCAGAAGGACGATCCCAAAAATTAGTGCGGCATATAGCCATTTCCAATGGCTACGATATCGTAGCTCCTCGGGAGCGGTGTGGAGGAAAATCCATACACCAAAATCGCAACTCTAGCGACAATAAGGTCTCATCCATCTTGCCCTTCATTTTAGACGGAATAAGTGCAAAATAATGTTGCTTAAGAAGAGCTAGCCTAGAGAATTCAGTAACAGTAATTGAAAAACCAGCTTACATTCGAAGATACCAGCTTATTCGCGACCACCAGTATAACCGATTATGTATAATGCAAAATTTCATAATTTACCCTAACAGGTGAGAGTGATCACACGTCTTCAGGTACAGTTTATCTGATCTCTTGTAAGGAGTGCGGAGATGAATAAATTAGGGAAACGGCTAGACCAATCTGCGTTTGTAGAAAGTAACACCTAGTCGATAAACTTAAACCAAGTCCACTACTAGGGGCCTAGTCGATAAATTTAAAGTTCACTAGTTCAGTTCACTAGTTCAGTTCACTAGTTCAGTTCACTAGTTCAGTTCACTAGTTCATCCACCACTAGGGACGCGTACGGCACAGAGGAACAGTGGGGAAGATTTCGGAGTAGAAGCCCATATCCTTGCACAGGTATCAAAAACACCAGCGATAAAAACTCTGGAAGCATTCCGGATACATTCGAAGAATCCGAAAATGCACCACTGGGAGGAATATGCCGTAATCGCGTGAGATCTCAAGCAGTATTGAAGGTTGTTATTTTAATAGTACCCAGGATCGACTTTCTATTATCCTCGACATTGGATTATGAATTCAACTGCAGTCAACTTGATCTTCCCAGGCTCTGTGGAAGCCGAAATCCACCGGGACATCACCTATCCCTTCTTGCGCTGCCATTTCTACGATCAAGAAATTTCTGTTGTTTGAGGAGAGGTCGAACGAGGAACAGCTTAAAGACCGAGTAATCTGTGCTAATAGTGTGTTTTGGTGACTGACTAGTAGAAAAAAGTAGATTTGGTCAATATTCTATTGGTCAGGAAATAATTTGTCTCTTCCATTTCTCAAAGAACCGTATTTAGGAAATTCTTAGGTTGCCATTCTACGCAGAACGCGGACCCATATGGCAAGGGTAGAGTTTTGAGAACTTTTAACTAGATTTCAACTCCTTGTTAATCTGTGTGGTCCACGTTGAACGAGGAATTCATAACTGCATTATTTGTGATAGAAGCCAAGATTTCTTCGTCTGTGTAAGCTGGGATGAATTGCAGCTGTGTCGGTTAGATGTACACCCTGGAGAAGCTGACAAGCACGTGTTTGCGTACACAGATATCTTACTGACACCAGCTGATAAGAGATGTTAAGCACTCGTTCGATTTCGCCGTCGTTATTGTCAGCTCGGCTCACTTGCTGTACTACTACTATTTCACATCGTTCCACAAGCTAATCGATCAATGTATCCAAAAATCGATGCCGATTTGCATATTTGTGCAGAGATTTTGACAGTTCTATCAATGACAAGTAAATCCATACTAATCGAACAAGCGCGGAATCGATCTGTTGCATCTTATCTACTTTTTTTCTTTCTCATATTGACGGATGAAGTCTTCACCGTCATTATTTTAACCGAATAACAGAGTACTAGTCTATTCTTTCCCAGAATAAAAAACTACCGAGTTATTGACCTGAAATGGAGGCAAGGCTTGGTTCGCTATCTAAGAAGATTGAACCAGAACCATCACCTCGCTAGCTTTGCCACTATGGCACTGCGCAGGGAACCAACTATTTGTTACCAATTTTTTAGAGAGAAAAGTCGTAATTTCTTAACAGGCATAGATTTTTTTTGTGACCGAAAGGTGGTGCATGATTTGGTACAGTGCCCTTTCTTTTTGCCATTTTTTCCTGCGAAGTTCATTTATGAGTAAGAAGAAAACCAATTTTTACCAATTTGGCTAAGGATTTTTATTTTTTACATTCTTAGTAGTCTCGCGTTCACCACCACACCATGCGGGTCCTTCGTTTTGCCCGCCTCTCAGCTAGTTCTAACTTTTTTTTTGCCGTCAGCAATCACCCGTCAATGGGATTGATCTGGGGAGCCCACATCGCCATTGAACCCAGTTAAGCTGAGGCTGTAGTTGAAATCACAATGTTCTAGCTTTTATTTTCTGCCTACTACAATTTTCACGGCAGGTTAAAAGCGAAATACAGCCACAACGTTGCTGAGATATTTGCAAAACTCTGGACCGCAGGTCTCTCAGCTAGTTCTATCGACCTGGTCCAGAGTTTTGCAAATATCTCAGCAACGTTGTGGTTGTATTCTTGGGAGTTTCAAAACAACTTTAAATTTCAGTTCTTTGGACTTTTCCACTCTCCACTATTTTAGAAGTCTCTCGAAGTGAGATGACGTTTCATTTTGCCCTTTATAGAAACCTCGTACTTAACGCCAATAAAGTTCACCTGTAGTACTTCTGATAGAATAATCACAAAGATTTCAAAACTGGTGCTAATCCACACGAATCTTTTATTTACCAATTCTTTCTTTTAGGGAAATATGCTATCGAAACGATCATGCAGTGAACCCCCAGGTATCGAATATTTAGCCAATGAACAATCGATTTTTATAGATGAAATTTTCGTTGATATGTGTTGCGTTACCGTTCACGATAACAATATGTAATGGATTTCGTATGCAAAGTGTGGCCGTGAAAGGAAAACTAATTTGTGGCAAAGAACCGGCGGCAAACGTGCAAGTGAAGCTGTTCGACGAAGATCAGGGTTAGTTGGCTCTCTTATCTGTCCTTCGAAACCACTCTTTGTTAAGCATTCTTTCTGATGATGCTCGTCTATCGTTTTGGTTTCTTCTCTTTCACGGTCATTCCTCTCTCTGTTTTTTTCCCAACATCACTTGAAACCTTTTCGTTCCAAACACTCTGCTTATGACGCCCTTCTATCTATTCGATGACTCACATGTGTTATTCCTCATTCTTATGCGCTTGCTTTACTTCCCTAACTGCCATTTAGTTCTGCCGTTACAGTTGTCCTCCTAGTTAGTCAAAACCAGAAATAATAAAGCGTTCGGCGTTGACCAATCTCTTAAGGATGCGCTGTGCAGTGCCGAAATGATCGCTGAATCCACTTTTGTCCCATGAAGTCTACCGGAGCATCAAATCTGTGTTTCCTATTCTTCCAAACAAGCCTGATATCAACTTGCCAGCCGCATTGTGATTATAGTGGTAGGGGAGCTTGGTTAGTCCTGAGATGTAATGCGACTTCTTACAAAACGTTTGAAATTTCTACACGACACTCGGCTCTTTAGCATTCTGTGATGAAATGGATCTCAAACCAATACTAATAAGCAGTTAATGCGATGTTTTCTAACCGGCTTTTTAAGAACAGGTGTTAATTCTTCTATTAACAGGGCCAGCAGAAGGGATGACAACTTAACAAACTTTCAGAAAGACTTTGCTCCTTCGCCTTAAATAAATAAATATATATTTGTTTATTTATTTATGATCTTATAAACTGATCTTCTTTAGCTGCTGCGAGGTTGGTATAGGTCTTCTTCGTTGTCATTGTTATTGTTGCTGGTCGATGGCTGACGTTTCGGCGATTTCGCCTTCCTCAGAGCCTGGACGTATTTATATTAGAATACTTTATTTTTTCGGTGGAAAAAGGCTAAAGTATTAATGAAGATCAAACATTTAAGTAGATGGTGGGCTCAGATGTTACGGTCAAATGTAGGTCTACACCATATTGAACAGAAAGGCTACTTGAGGCCTTTTGGATAAATTTCAAAAATCCAATACAAGGAACTGTAGAATTTTTCAAGATCTTAAAGACCATCACGGTACTGTTCGACATTCTTTTCGTCATGAATTGTAGGGTTGTAAAGGATAAAGGATAAAACGCTCGTCACTGATCCCTGCCCCATGCGTTTTACTTTATCAAGCATCGCAAAAGTGGTTGAATGCATATCTGGACTAAACCATCACTTGTGGCATGCTATCAATGTACAAGGTTAATGTTCAGACAAGTCTGGCACCTTGCTGACGTTGCCGTGATAGAACACTTGAAGTTGGAACATATGTGACAAAAGTGCTGAGATCTAGTGCTATTTCACATCTTTCATTCGATTCGGGTTGACAGTTTTTTGAAGAGAATTGATGTACACGACCAAGTTCTTGATGACGAAACACTAACTCCACCAACTTCGCAGTTATTTTTTTCAGAATTATCTCTTCTTCCCCATCACAAATGGTCTGATTGCATTCAAAGAGGGGTAGTTTTTAGGATGCTGAGGAATAAATGAGCGTTTTAAAATATTTATTATTTTAATGTGTTTTTACCAATAAAATATTCTTTGTATCTTGCAATAAAGCTCTAAAGCTCTCGGCGTTGATCAATCCCTGAGGGATGCACCATGCATTCGACTTCATTAAGTATTGTTGGAGATGATTGAATGCATATATGGCCTTTACAATGACTCGCGGTGGCCTGCCGATGTATCGAGCCAGTGCTGCTATCCTCCCTGACAAGTCTGGTACCAATTTGCCGACCCCGGAGGGATGGAAGGCTTGGTGGGCCATGAGCGCAAGGATCGATTCCACGTGCGTGTCGCAGTGGCACCTCCAACCACTGCGCCACACGCGCCCTTATACGCCCCACATGCATATCTTGCAATATTACCGTATATCACTAGAATGCTTTGTGCTTTTTCTAACCGTGGTTTTATATTTCGACAAAATCTATACCTTGTTCACAAATTTTGAGTTTTACGAGTTTCGATGTCAAAACGAATTTTCTTCAAATTTTCTTTTATGAGCTCAGTCTCGATCGTAATGCAACAAAGACAGCTCGAAACATTAATGAAGTTTGGGGGTGAAGTAATGTTGGTGAATCAACAGTGCGAACATGGTTCTGGAATTTCCGATCTGGTAATTTCGATCTCAAATATAAGGAAGACAGCAGGCGTCGCAATGTTGAACGGCTTGGCATAAGCACAGCAACACTTTCCATTCATTTGAATTGCATAGTAAGGGGAAAACTCGGCAAGCGGGGGCCGCACAAATTCAGCGACAATCAGCAAAATCGCTGTTTTGAAGTGTTGTCTGCTCTTATTCTGCGCAACAAAAACGACTCTACTCTTAATTGTTACTAATTGAATTGTGATGTACGATGATGCCTACTGCATTCTATACGACGTTCAGCTCAATAGCTGGATTGCGATCAGGCTCCACAGAGCTTCTCAAAGCCTAATTTGCACCAGGAAAGGTCATGGTAACTGTTTGGTGGTCCGAATTCGGGCTGATTCTTCACACCTTTTTGGACCTGGGCAAAACGATTACGGCAGAGCAGTGTTGCCAATAAATCGACGAAATGCACCGTAAACCACAACAGCGACGACTGGCATTGGTTAACAGAAAAGAACCAACCCTTCTCCACGACAACGCCCGGCCTCACCTTGCGGAACCAGCGCTGCAGAAGTTAAACGAACTAGGCTACGAAATTTTACCTCACCACATCTTTCGCCTGCCGGCCATCACTTTTCCGCGCTGCTTGATAACTTCTTAGACGAGAAATGCTTCGCAAACCACGACGACACAAAAGATTCCTCCAACGAATTCAATGTTTCCAGAACTCCAGAGTTCAATTGCAATAAATAAACTTGTTTCTCGTTGGCAATAATGTGTAAATTCAAATTGTTTTTATTTTGATTAATAAACTCTTATTTGAAGTAAGTTATGATTTAAATAATATAGTTAAGAACGCTTATTTATTAATGAACAGCCTACAATAATGCTATTGGATTTTGGCCTCTTAGCCCAGAGAATTTGGCAGTTTCTACGAACCAGTCCTGCTTAATGTTGTTTCATCTGAATTCATCCAGAATGTTTTTTTGAGAACATCTAAATCCTATAGGAGCGGATCTATTCATAAGTAATTTAGAGTGCTCTCCTAGAGATGGTGCAGTGCTTATTTATACGAAGCGGCCCCGAACCATTTCCCAGGCACATTTCATGCAGTTGATTGTTGGTTTTTTCCGAACCGAGATCCACTAAAACGATCTTTCAGAACGCAATTTATCCACATACATAAGCATTAATATTCTCACATAGACAGAGAAGATTTCTTTCATTCTTGTGCAGTGAAAACAAGAGACCCACGCCTAAATCCAACTGCATCACACGACAACTACGCAGAATGAACAAGGGATCGACGTTGATCAATTCCTGGGGCATGTGCCATGCATGCCATGATTCCATCAAATATCGTAGAAATGATTAAATGCACATTTCACCTGTGGAAAGACTTGTGGTAGATCAGCGATATATCAAATCTGTGCTCCCAGATAAGTTTGTACCAATCTTTCGACCTCGGATGGATGGAAGTCTCGTTGAGTACGAGGTGAGGTACAGTATCAAGCACCATTACAAGGCACTTGTAACTACTGTGCTACAACAATCTTAGTAAATATATACTCCCTTCTAGCCTATACTCAACCCATCGACAACTAGGGACGCGCTACTTGAGATCGCGACTATATGGCTAGTTATTCATCAATTACGGAGATCTGTTGAGTAATTATAACTACAGAATGTTCTGAGGATAGGTTTTCCTGTGTGAAAATATATTAGTTGGTTGTGATGATGATCTCGAATGAGGTTGTTGTCGAAATCGCTGATTCGTGACGTACTTCACTCTATTGAAATCTGGAGTCTCAATAGAACTACGGATCCTGTATTCCAGAAAATAGCTATGGATGACACTTCACTAGAATCATTGCATCTCTGAAAAAGAAGAAAGTGTTGAAATTATTAACCACGATAGGTTTTTAACATAACATCCTGTAAGCCTATCAGCAGAGCAAAATAATGATAATAAGTTTAGACTCTGTGAAACCATAAAGGTTAAAAGATAAAGCTCTAGGAGTTGATCAATCCCTGAGGAATGCGCAATGCATTCGACTTCATTAAGTATCGTTGGAGGTGATTTAATGAATATCTGGCCTTTACAATGAATCGCGGTGGCCTGCCGATGTATCGAGCCAGTGCTGCTATCCTCCCAGACAAGTCTGGTTCCAATTTGCCGACCCCGGAGGGATGGAATGCTTGGTGGACCATGGGCGCAGGAATCGATTCCACGTGCGTGTCACAGTGGCGCCTCCAACCACTGCGCCACACGCGCCCCTGTAAAACTATAAGGATTGAAAATTGGAAAGATATTTTGAAAACCTACTGATTTGCCTGCTGTTATTCACAGGTGACCCAGATGACGTATTAGATCAAACGTTCACAAAAGAAGATGGTGTATTCAATCTCAGTGGCTCAGCATCCGAATTGACACCAATCGATCCCGAGCTGCGAATTTACCACGACTGCAACGATCATGGAAAGGTAAAGGCTAGAATGAGACTAATTTCAAACCTGTTGAATCAACCACTGTATGATCTCTTTCGTTGTTTTTGTCTTAGAAAGCTTTGACAGTAAAGAAAAAGCAAAAAACAATGACTACTGCCAAGCGTATATTAACGGCAGTATATCACTATTACTTCAATATTTATCATTCCAGCCGTGTCAGCGTCAGTGGACGATCAGAATTCCCAGCAATTACATCTATTCAGGAGCTGAACCACGAGAAACGATGGACTTAGGAACATTGAACCTTGAGGTTAGTGATCCCTAAAACAGATTTCTAGTAACGTTAGCATTGATCAAATAATTCACTGCATTCTTGATGAGCTAGCATGAGGTTATAACTTCACTCTTCATTGAAGAAAAACCTAATGTTTCCGCGGATTTCGCTTTCTTCAAAGCGTGGAAAGGTCGAGTTAACTGCAATCTACCTAGCCAAACACCTCCATAACAAAAACAGAAAAGATGCGAAACCAAGATTTCAATTACATTGAACAACGAAGCTTCATCGCGCACTGACCGCTTTCCATGAGTCTTCCACAGAGTATTTCACGTATAGACCAAGCGCACAAGGCTTCGCTTTCCATTTTTGGCTTCATGGAATTTATCCAAAATGCCTCCACAGTTTGGCTCAATTACTGTGAGAGCACAGTGACTTTTGCCTCGAAATCTTTCCCGTTATCTCTCGCTGTACCAACACTCCTGGTGGAGTGTTCGGTTCAAGTTTAAGCTTTCCGACGAGGTATTATTTTATACGGCCTCACAGTGCTCTAGCTCTTTCGTTAATGTAGTCCCAGCACCCTTCAAAAGAGATCAAATAAGCCGTTTCTAAATTTAAGCATAGACCTTTCCAACCTCTGAAGGAACGAAATCCGCCAAAAGGTTAGCTTTTCGATGTTTTATTTCAATAAGCAGACACGAGGTTGTTATTATAGAATTTATTGGAATACAATAGCTGACGTTTCGGCGGTTTCGCCTTTTTCAAAGCCGTTTATTTCTTGTAAAGTTAGTTGGTGGATAGTAGCGCACAGAGTACTACATGGGCGAGGACTGTCAGCTGGGTTAGTTTTTCGTCAAAGAAGACTGGGGGTTAGATTTTCGTCAAAGAAGAGTAAAGTGACAACTTTGTGTTTACTCATCAACAATACAGTGAATCATGTGAGGTGGCGGACAGATGTTTGTTACAAACAATAAACACATTACCTGCCTTTTGTGGTCAAGTACATGCGAAATTTCAGGTCGAATTGGAGAGCGAAAGTCAAGACTGTCGTCATTAAAAAATTTATGTGCTGTTCTATTTAAAATATTTTATATTAAATAGGACATGAAAGTCTCAATGTGCTTGTTGGTTAACTCCAATGGTAAATCACACATGATTTCCATTTTATACTATTTAACCCCTCAAAATGCCTCACAACCCTGAGCGATGGTTTGAGCACAAGGACGCAGAGAGAGTGGCAATTAATTAACACAACGCTTTTATCTCTCCTTATCGGACTCTGAATTTGAAATATCTTACTAATCTTAGATAAGAAGATGTTTTTCAAATCATTACTCTTCATTCTGATTGTTTTCATCGTCTGTGCCGCTGGTATTCCACAACAGCATCCTCGAACACAAAATTACAAGGTACGCACAGTGTTATCACTTGTTCATTTGTACATTTAATTCGTTCATTTATGTTTTTCGCAATCTTTTCTCGTAGAGAATAGTGGTGAATATGGTAGTGAAACGATGATTTCCTACAAACTACCAGTCAAATGTCTGTTTTATATTCTCTCATTGAGACTTTGGGCTCGCAAGAAGATGTTTTTCAAATCATTACTCTTCATTCTGATTGTTTTCATCGTCTGTGCCGCTGGTATTCCACAACAGCATCCTCGAACACAAAATTACAAGGTACGCACAGTGTTATCACTTGTTCATTTGTACATTTAATTCGTTCATTTATGTTTTTCGCAATCTTTTCTCGTAGAGAATAGTGGTGAATATGGTAGTGAAACGATGATTTCCTACAAACTACCAGTCAAATGTCTGTTTTATATTCTCTCATCGAGACTTTGGGCTCGTGTGGCGCAGTGGTTGGAGGTGCCACTGCGACACTCACGTGGAATCGATCCTTGCGCTCATGGCCCACCAAGCCTTCCATCCCTCCGGGGTCGGCAAATTGGTACCAGACTTGTCTGGGAGGATAGCAGCACTGGTTCGATAGATCGGTAGGGTACTGCAAGTCACTGCAAAGGCCATATATGCATTAAATCACCTCCAACGATACTTATTGAAGTCGAATGCATGGCTCATCCCTCAGGGATTGATCAACGCCGAGAGCTTTACCCTTTACCCTTTTATCGAGACCCTAGATGGAGATGATTGAATTGGAAGGCACAGCACTGGAACGCGATCACGGCAATTTGAAGTACATGACTCAAACGCGCTTTATAGTTTGTTTCACATATATCATTTGAAAAACCTTGCAAGAAGATTCTCTGAGAGAGGGATAATTTTTGCTGCTGTTTTTTTACTTCTACCACCTGGTGTTAAATTTCCATAGATACTCTAACCTAGTGATGTCTCTTCAATCTCGTCCTTCGACTTCGAAGTTTGGCTCCATCAGTTTCTTGGTAACTTTGTTTAATAAAGCATCCAGTTTCTGCAGTCGATTTTACAAAGTTTAAAACGTGAAGACTTCCGTGTTGGTCAAAATGCAATCGTTTCTATTCGTAGTATCATAGCGCTGATGAAGTGCACTAGTGGCCTGTATTTACTTGCGGTGACCTATTGATGTTTCACATTATTTTCCCAGATAAGATTGATATTAATCCACCGAATCTGGAGGAAAGAGAGGCTTCGCTGGCTCAGCGCAAGCGATCGAACCAACCACAACATGTATATTTGAAGTTGCCTTCAGCACTGCGCTACAAGCGCTTTCAGTGTAAATTTATGTCCTTTGACTCCATTGAAGTTATTATTTAAAGTCTTAAAGTTAAGCTACAAGGTTGAAAACTTGCCCACTGAAGAATCTTCTTAGAGAAAAACTTGGAGACAACTGTGTTGGAGAAAACCATAACGTGTTCAAAATTCCAACAAAGAGCCGTTGAATCTTTGATTTCCTTGTGTAAGCCCTCCAGTTTTCCACACCAACTTATAGTCATCTCTATTTTTTCGGTTTTTTAGGTAAATGCTTGTCTACTGAGACCCAAAATGCATAAATTAGAAATTAAATAAATTAAAGAAATTAAAAATTAAATACATGGAAAAAATTAAATACATAAATTAAATACATAGAAAAAATACATAAAGTTATGCAAAAACGTACAACATACTGTAGGGAAGCGACATTTAACAAAACTTTATGAAGAATAAATGGATGAATAAAAATTGAAAAATTAGGTTCGTGGCACATTATTGTGTGGGAAAACACCTGCGAAGGACGTACATGTGAAACTTGTGGATGATGATTTTGGTGAGTTGTCTTTATGAGTTTAGTAGCCCTGATAGCTAATTTTTGCGTTGCTTATATTTACGAAGGAACTTTTGAGTACTTTTTCCAAAGGAAAACACAAGACAGTTTTATAAGTCTGATCTTCCGCTCCAAAAAAGCAGTTCACGCTAGAGATTGTCATATATGCCTACGTTAAGCCCACGAAATCCATTCTAATAGTGATCAGCCAAGCCTTTCATTGTTCGGAGCGATTTTACATTGTACTGAAAGGGCAAGGGATACACATGGTCAAGTAGATAGAAGTATTTATAGTACCCAGGATTGACTTTCTGTTAACCTCGGCATTGGATTATGAATTCGTTGTTTTCTCTCTTAGCAATAGCGAGGTTGGTAAACAGCATACGTTTACTTCCATACAATAACACATACAACACAATCGTAGCTGACGTTTCGGCAGAATCGCTTTCTTCAAAGCCGCTTTTTTTCATGTCTTCCACCGAGGAAGAACAGCCGCTCAGAGTCGCATTTGGCTGTTTAACAACGATTGCTAAGAGAGAAAACGACGAATACAAGCCTTTATCATACTCTCAGAAAATACTTGAAGGAGCCTTAGTAAGTACGAACATATTCCTGTTTACAGGGCCGGATCCAGACGATGTGCTAGAGGCTGGCTTCACCGACCGAGACGGATTCTTTGAACTAGCCGGTTCCACGGCGGAACGAACAACCATCGATCCGCATCTAATCTTCTACCATGACTGCAATGACGGGAGCACGGTAGGCACTCTGTTCTCCAAGAAAAAGCTCCCACTTGTAACACTAAGAGTGCTTATAAAAATATAATATTTACAAAGAAATGAACTAGTTTGGAGTTATCTAGTACATTTTCACAGAAAAGTAGCGAGAATGGCTTTTGGGTTGAACTCCATCTGCAGCAGTGACCTAGGTGTCCAGAAATCATTTGTTTCATGTCGACTTTTTCACCTAAGTACCAAAAAATATTTTACATTATAAGAAGAAACAGCAAGATACTTTTATAAAACATAGCGTAATGAAACACACTTATTGTATAAACGATCTCGTTTGTTCTATGGCTACCACTGAAGCCTTCAGTCCAACTAATGTCGACGAATTCAATCCTGTAGTGAAAAAACTCATAAAGCCATTGAATAATTTGAAAAAGTCAGTGCAATGAGCTGTTTCAGCCGTGCCAACGACGGTGGAAATTCGAGTTGCCGAATCATTACATAACCAGAGGTGACTATTAGACACAAATGCGCTTTTATCCATATTATTTTTATATCACCAAGCTGCCACGGATCTCCCTCACATGAGGGATCTCGAGCCGATTAGTCGCGAGGCTACATGGCGCGCCCCAGGTGGCGCAGAGGGGGTTAATCGCGAACCAAAAGCGACCTTTGCTTCTTTGAGACGCAGGTGGATCCAGGGGATGGACTCCCTGTTTCTGCTGCGCCGATTTGGCACATACTTTCTGTATTTGCTAGGCGTATTTATGCATGCGTGTGTGGGTGCGTTTTCGCTTTATGCGGATTGTATTCTACGGGTCAATTTGGCCAAAAATCTGCAATCAAGTAACACGGAAGCATATGGGAGGGGATTAGGAGTCGTCTCCAACAAATAAGCTCCATATCCACTCTGGGAGAGCCTTGCAAGCTACCTGTGAGTATAACCAGCCACCACGTTCAGAGCCCAGCAAACTATACGTGAGTATCAAATATGCTAAACACAGTAAAAAAATGGGCCTCATTCCCCAGACCCCGAAAAAGCCCCCATTTCCAAAGCGTTGGGTAGGACGAGTACGGAGAGGCTGCTAAAATCTCAGGGCCAATGGAAGCTGCCTGGATCAAGAACTATGGTGACGAGACGAGCCGACACCACCCATTCAACGCCGTCTATGACACTGGAGAAGAACTGCTCCTCGGAACACGCGACAGTAGAGGAGTAGGCTGTGTCGGCGTTCTCGTCAATACGAGTTTGTCCATGAACATCGATTCGTTCGAACATCTTACAACCCGAATCGGACGTTTACGATTAAAAAGATGTGGATCAACAGCGGCTTTGACAATCGTCGTTGTTTACGCGCCAACATCAAACTATGACGAAGAAGAAGTCAAAACGCTCTACACGGACTTGGAGAGGTTCTACAGAGAAGACCATACATTCTTCAAGGTCATCATTGAAGATTTCAATGCCAAGATTGGACCAAGAAGATCGTGTGAGGTACGTCACATTGGGACCCACGGATTAGAATAAAGCGAACAGAGTGAGAGGCTCTCTGAGTTTATCTTGGTGACCAAGATTAACCATGGTAATTCGCAATTCCAGAAGCCTCACCGTCAACGCAGGACGTTGGAATCTCCCAATGGAGAGCACCATAACGAAATAGACCACATCATAGTAAATAGAAAGTGCTGCCTAACCGATGTTGCTGTTGTCCCAAAACTCTACGCGGGATCAGGCCACCGTCTCCTTCGTGCAAGATTTTATTTTTCGCGGAAAGGAGAAAAAGCCGCTAAATTCAAAAACCGATGTCCCAGAGCCACCACGAACTGGGACTTATTAAACTCATTAGTCGGCTGTTGGGAAGATGCCGTCGTCGACAACATCGACGAAGAATATGATCGGCTCATTGAACATCTTCAAGTTAGAGCTATGAAAGCTGAGTGATCCAAGGTCACCAAGAGACGTCTGTCTCCAGAAACTCTCGAGCTAATACGCCAGCGTGAAATCGCACGAGCTGCAGGCAACCGCGCACTAACGTCCGAGCATGCGAAACAATGCAGACAGGCAATAAAAGAAGATCTTAAAGAGAGAAGAGCAGGAGTAATGGTCGAAGCTGCAGAGGCTGGGAAAAGCATGCGCAAAGCGCGCCAGTGCTTCGCCGACTACAAGACCAAGATGATTGCACTCCGACGCCCAGACGAACAATAACAGCGTCCAGAAAGGCAATGGAGAAAATCATCCACGAATACTACTCAGATCTCTTCGATGGCCACGTCCACCTCCCGTTATATGAAATAAAAGTGGATGGATATGTTGTACCACCGGTTCTTCCTTCCGAAATCCGACACGCCATTTCGTCGGTGAAACAATAGAACGATTGCACGTTCGATAACGCTGAGTGATCTTTCATCCTGCTCACGAAGCAACCACGTTACTGGCGCATACGTTAAGGCAGAAAGAATCGCTGAGTCGAAAAGGTGAGCACGGAGTCGGGTGTTTTTTTTCTCTTCACTACATCCTCGAAAGCTCCTCAAGCAGCTCGTTTTCTTCTACTCAGCTCTGGAGCTAAGACGTTCATCATGTTGATTTCCGGACCTTGATAGACACAACTGGACCATTCGGAGATATTCGTTCCGTTGAGCGCGAATGGGGCAAAAGAAACCAATCCGTTCTTCATGAACATCGTTTTCTTGAGATTTAGTCGAAGACCAATCTTTCAACGCGCTTTATCAAGGTCCGCAAGCAGCTCCGCTTGGCTAATGTCTGGTGTTATAAGGACGATATCATCAGCAAAGCGAATGTGATGTAACTGCCGACCATCGATTTTCACTCCCATATTATCCCATTCCAATGTTCGCATGACGTTCTGGAGGGTGGCGGTAAATAATTTTGGCGAGATTGTATCGCCTTGCCTAACTCCTCTCTTGACGTCAACGTTAATATCGTTGTAGAATGGTGAAATCTTGGTTGTGAAATTTTTGTACAGCTCACGAAGAATCTTTATGTACTGAGTAGGAACTCCTTCGCTGTCAAGGGCTTTTATGACTGCTTCTATCTCATCTGAATCAAAGGCCTTCTGTAAGTCGATGAAAGTGAGACAGAGCGGTCTTTTGTACTCTCGCGATACTTCAATGAGCCTCATTACCGTGTGAATGTGGCCCATCGTACTAAATCCTTTTCGAAACCCTACTTGATCGCATGGCTGTCCTTCGTCCAGTGTTCTGTAAACCCTGTTTAAGATGACTCGAGTGAAAAATTTGTAGACGACAGACAGCAACCAGATTGGGCCTTAGTTGCCTATATCGTGTAGGTCTTGAACAACAACACGGTCTTGCTGGTCTTCCACTGAGTAGGGACCTTGCATTCAGACAGGTAATGTGTGAAGAGGCGAGCCAATGTGTTTACGAAGACTGGCGGAAGGCTCTTCAGGTGTTCTGATCTCATCTGCTTGGACCTGGTGCTAGGAGTATCCCGTTTCGCACAAGTAAGGGATGGGATCCGAAGCTCCGATCTACGTCAGCGATCGAAAATCAAAGATGCCGTTCTATACGCCAAACAGTCGAAGATAAGGTGTGCCGGACTCGTAATACGTATAAATGATAACCAATGGACAAGAGATGTTAGTGGCTGGATTCCTCGGTATGTCAAACGTACTGCAGGTAGACCACCGACGCGATGGTCAGAGTTCTTCACGAAAAGCCTAAAAGAAAGATATGATGCTCGACGAGTCCCTAAAGCAAGCAAAACCTACTGGGTTACTCTTGCACGCGACAGGGAAACATGGAGGATTTACTGGCGCCCGCTCGAGTCGCTCGACGATCAACGGGACTACAGGTGATACAGGTGATCACCAAGCTGCATGCCTTGCGTATATCGTAGCATTCTACTCGATTTGTTTCCTTGTATCCGTCACCCTTGAAAATCTTCTGATTTGTTGGTTCGGATCGCATTTGAGAACTTTGTTAACTTCATGACTGTCGTTGAATGCTGCTCAATATAACTTTTCCTCGAATCCTAGAAAAGAAGTCAACGCGCACGCGATTGTCAAACAGGAGGCAATCTTAGTAGGTAGTCATTCTGCAATTGTTGCGGATTTTATTGTTCATCGCTTCACTTTAGTTCGTGCATACCCTGAGGTAAAACTATTCTCTTGGCTTGTTCAGTTAAAACGTTCCTTTCGGCATATTCAATAACTCGAACATAGCGAGTCTACGAGCTCTTTGACAGAATAGGAATTTTATCAAAATTTGACAGAATAGAATAGAACTCAAAAAACGGAATCAGAACCATTTCGGATGACCCATGTTGAAGATGTCAAGGTGTACTTGCCAAGTTCTCTCCACCGTAAATCTGCGTCTCGGAGACTCAGAGAGTCTCATTCTTTATCTTTTTTTTGCATAATCTTGTGTCAGTTGTTACAAAAGGTATCGTTTTTGTTTAGATAGCGAGCCACCAAAGGTGATGGATATCGGAAAGTGGAATCTAGAAGCACTACTGCCTGGAGAGAGTCACGACTGCCTCCATTAATGTGTTGCAATAACTTTGAAGACTTCACTTTGTTAAACCTTTCTCCCTTACTTAATAAATTTGCAATGCCATGAGATACACATGACTCACAAGTTGCCGAAATTATTTTAACCATCCAACCTTATCACGTAGAGTCCCAAGTTCAAATTTCACAAGTGCAGTTGTAACTCTGACCGGCATGAGTGCAAGTGAATTCATGTTGGAGTTTCTGGTTCAAGCTAACATTTCTAAGCTCCTAATAAACTTTATCAATTGAAATAGCAGGTTTTAAAATCTTAGACTGTTTGTACTGCAAGTGCTTCTCACTATCACGAAGAAAATACTATTCTCGAAACACCTAAGTTATTTTCGCCTGTCATTTTTCATCAAGGTCGTATTTCGACAGGAAAGGCAAGTAAACAAGTGGGATTTTGTTCATTTGAACTTCTTGTTGATATCCCTGAATCCTTTATTGATGCCACAGCTGCCCCTCATGCATTGAATATTTTGTTAAACCTGAGTTTATCCTCAATTTCCTAGGGAAAAATGAATTTCAAGCACATTTAAAGCGAGATGAAATCTTAGAAAAGCCATACTTGCATTTCTATAGAGAGGCCAAAGTTAAGTTATAAAGTTTCTCCTACGTATCAGTGACGTTTTGTGGTCCCTACGTACTTAGAACTTAGGCAATTATTGGCAATGCTTAACTCTTCATCTACTGCTTATAATTAGTTCAAGGCAGGGTATTATGAAAAGAAAACAAACAATGATGCTAACATGTTTGCAGAACTCGGATTCTGGACCAGATTCGAGCCCTCGATTATTCTTTCCGGAGGATCACGTGTTACCCACTACACCACCGAAGCCGAATTATTAGCACCTATCAAAAAAATGGAGGATTTACCGGCGCCCGCTCGAGTCACTCGACGATCAACGGGACTACAGGTGATACAGGTGATACAGGTGATCAAAAAAACATCACTGGAGATTCTCCATGCACCACCATAAAAAAGTAAAGGAAAAAACAAATATTTCATACATGAGATATTATTTGGAATATCACCGCAGATAGTGGTAAGGCGTGTGTAGCGCAATGGTTTTAGGTCCCTTGCAATATATAGGTGTTCATCTGTTTGATTCCACTCCTCGTGCTCACCTAGCTTTCCATCCCTCCGAGTCGGAAAATTGCCATATACTTATCTGGGAGTACATCAGCGCTGATTTGATACATAAGTAGGTCACGGTAACTCATTCCGTAGGCAAGATTTGCATCCAATCACCACTACGGTATTTGACGAAGTCGGATGCCTGAGATAGCACAGTGGTTAGTGATGCCGTTGATCTGGAAGGAAAAGGCGCTAATTCGATCCCCGACCGAACACTGTTCTCCAATCTACGTAGGGACGCGACTCGAGTTAATCTCCTAGTCTATGAGAAGATTTGGGTCGACCAGTATTTTGCGACATCCACAAAGAAGGCGAAATCGTCAAACAACAGTTTAGACAACACCCGAAATCTTCGAAGACCATTGTGGATGATGGAAACGAGGGAAACGAATCAAATCAAAAAAAAATGCTGGGTTCCGTATAGATGTGACGACGAGAGGTGTAAAATATAAAAAATATGTGTATATACATATATACATTTAATGTATGTGCACTCTTAATCGGTTCCTCAAGGATGGGTTCTTCAACTCTAGTCGAAACATCGTAAAGATGATTAAGTGCATATTTGACTTGCATTAGTCTGCTCGTGCATCAGGTGAGTCTGTGAAAACCGACTTTTATTTAACTTCGGCGTAAATAGTCAATACATCTTTGGATTATTGAGCTGACAAAAGACCGCTATAAGATATTTATTCGGCTCCACCTCTCCATCATTTTGATAGCCGTATTGATCCAATTGCCACGGGACGCATTGCCATTAAAACATCAGATTTCACTGGTTGGCGGAAATCGACTATGAGATCTTCATTCGATTGCTGCTCCAATTCACTGGATTCGGCTCGGTGCGATAACAAAAATTCACATCTCGAAAACGAGTAAGTGTGGGTCATCGACTAGGACCAATGTTGCTCCGATGAAAACGAAGGCTACAACCATGCTAAAATATTCGCTAAACTTGGACCGCATGCCAGATCGAACTGCGACTTTCCGAGGGTTCGCGCACTACACACTGCGCCACAGAAGCCCTTGGCCAGTTTGCGAATATCTCAACATCGTTGTAGTTGTAATTCACATCATACCCTGCTGTGAAGATTTCTAGTAGGCAGAAAATAAAAGGTTAACATTGTGAAGGCGAAAACGTTGGAAAGTTAGCCGAGTTGATGATTTACAACAGCTTCATATCAGCTCAATAATGCAAGAAGATGTATATATCAAATACCTATCCGGCCAGACAAACAAGTTCATTACGAACTTGCCGACCGCATTGGTGGCCATGTTGGTTATATTGGGCTTCAGATCCTACGAACGACAAGATGTTTATTGCAGGCCACCTTTAGCCACTACTAAGCATGCGCTCCATAAGATGTTTTAGGATTTTAAAGTTCTAGGTTCAAACATTTTGGAGATTTCATCTCATTTTAACCGTGTACCTAATGTGGAATACATACAGCAAGCCATATCACTGCACTATTCTAAAGCATGTTAGCGACAAAAAATAACGCCAAGACCGCTCAAATGACTTCCACCACCAGTGAACTGGATGAGTTGACGACGATGACGAACAATAAGGGTTCGTTACCCGTGTAAACCAGCATTGATTGTACCATTTTTTGGCATTTATTCTAGATTCCACTCTTTGTGTGACTTCCATATAACTGTTTTTTCCCGTGAATCACCCAACCATCGGTGGAATGAATGGTGAATTTGGCATGGTGCGTTGAATCGTAAAAATTTGTGTGTCATGCGAAGCAGCTGTTAAATGTAAAGTTATATCACCCCACATGAGTGCCCACTGACCCACCACTAACAACTTCTCGTGGAAGAAAAACTGAAAATAAAGCTCTTCATGATATGACGAGAACGTTCTTCGTGTCCGACAAGTGATTTAGCTCACTAATGAATTCCTTTAGTATGCTACGGAGAAGAGTGAAAACTCAACTCAGGTCAGCTTGTATTATTTGACTACTAAAGGAGTTAAGCGTAACAGAAGTGAATGGATGAATGCTTTGTAGCATTTTCTAAAGCTGAATAAATTTTGATAAATTAGTGGAAAGTTATTGGTTACACTGAAGTGCGCCGAAAAGTTTTTGAAACTTCTGCTCACGAATTCCTTATCAGCTTAACAATTTTGTTATTGTCGTGTTCGTATTGCTGTCAGTCTTTGTTCATCTGTGTGAGGAGAATCCTAAAAATTTAGCAGTTACTGGAGGTGAGAAATGTGTTCGCAAAAGCCAGTGCATCCACGTGCAGAACTGTCGTCGCGTGAACTGAAACGAAACCTACATCAAAAGGTTTTTCACTGATGTTACTCAGGTTTGAAAGGAATGTTGTACTATGTTGCTGTCGAACAATGAGTGCCACTCTGACAGTTCTCGTCTGTTCAACATGAAAGATTGGAAGGTTCCTAACTTCAAATAAATTGTTTTAAGCACAAAAAATTCTTTCCTTCTATACAACACTCATACATATCTTGTGAAGATGAATCATCTAACAATTTCGCAAATTAGTCGAGACGTTCTTCCCCGGCCGGCATACTTTTCGCAGTTTTCTTTCAAACTTCCCCTAGTTTTGATACCTCAATAACACCACAAGGGGACAGATAGCACAGTGGTAGTAATTCCCGTCATCACGAGCATGCTCCTAGTTCGATTCCATTCCGGAGTAACGAAGTCTCTCATCCCTCCGGGGTCGGGAAATTGGTGCCGGACTTGTCTGGGAAAAAAATTACTCCCTAATTGGGAACGGTCCAGCTCGGCTATCTCAGGTCTCCAGGGAGAAATGCTTGACCAACATTCTACGATATTCAAGATAAAATGATTAAACCTCCCTCAAGCAGCAACAGAAACCACACGTAAAAGTTGGAAGGTCATCGTAAACAGTGGATGCGAGAAAACGAATCGAATATGAGAAGTGCTGGATTCCGCACAGTAAACGTAAAGATGGGTCACATAAAATAGATAAAAAAAAATAAAGCAACACCACTTGGGTTCGGAAACCGCCACATTTAAGTTGAAACATCCGGAAATTACCCACGATGATCTTCAAAAAGTAATTAACAAATTGTCCTCCCAACGGCTTACCGCCTCATCGTGGCTGGGAGGTGTTTCTAGATGTCGGACTACGATGTAGAATGGAGGAATTCATCCCCATGATAGGGTCTCTCGAGATGAGGAGCCCGGCGTTTCCATTAGGAAGCCTAGCTAAGAGTAGACGAATACTAGGATCCACCACCGTCCTAGTATCAAAGTGGAATGGTGGCAAAGCTCCCTCTGATCCACAAGGGTTGCGACTGCCAATGATGGTGAAGACCTTGGGCAGACTTTTGCCTGGCTAAAATCGGGAGTTCGAGGAACCACAATGGCTTCGCCAGTAAGTTACCGAACAATGGAGATTATGAAGAGGCCCGTACAAGCAGTGAGGACGGGCCATTCTAGAATCAAGTATCAAGTAAGTATTAACAGACTGTAGAGTGAAACGACATCTTTGTAAAGCTATAAATTTCTTTGCAAGAAAATTTGTTAGACATTATTGATGACGTGTGGGCGCGTGTGGCACAGTGGTTGGAGGCGCCACTGCGGCGCGCACGTGAAATGCGCCCATGGCCCACCAAGCCTTCCATCCCTCCGGGGTCGGCAAATTGGTACCAGACTTGTCTGGAAGGATAGCAGCACTGGCTCGATACATCGGCCAGCCACCGCGAGTCATTGTAAAGGCCAGATATGCATTCAATCACCTCCAACGATGCTTAATGAAGTCGAATGCATGGCGCATCCCTCAGGGATTGATCAACGCCGAGAGCTTTATTCTTTTATCCTTTTATTATTGATGACCAACTATCTAACTAAGGAAAGCTTGTAGCTCACTGGTCGGAGGCATTCTGCACCGCACATGGGGTCGATACCCCACCCAGGCTCACCAGGCCTTCCATCCCTCCGCGTTCAGCAAATTGGTGTCAGACAGCTAGGATGGTAGCAGCACTGGCTCGATACATTGCTAGACCACCACCAGTCATTGTAAAGGCCAGATATACATTCAGACACCTCCAAACGAGCTTAATGAAGTCGAATGCATGGCGCATCCATCAGGGATTGATCAGCGCTGGGATCTTTATCCTTTTATCCTTTATCTAACTAGACGGACCATTAAATATTTAATGCCTTCACCTTCGTCAAAGCTAGATAGATTCGAGTTGATTGACCACAGTTTTTCGTCTTCCCGATGTGAGACTTCGTAATCGCATCTAGTCGAATCCAGTAGAGCATTGCTCGAATGAGGTAACCTCACCCGGCAGCGCTCTTTTCGGCTCCGAGGAAGGCGAAGGCGCCGAACTGTTTGCCGGATAAAATTGCTTATCAACCTCTCGTTAGACTTATCAGTGAAAGAGTAAAAATTGCTTGGTCATTCTGAATTTAAAGGAAAGTCGGCTTTTCAAATATTTTTACGCTCTGTGCTTACTGATAATGATACCGACTACTGCAGGTCCCGTTGTCCGGAAAAAAAATAAACGGTTATCAACTCACAGTCACTGTTGGCAACAATTAACCTGTATGAAAGAGCGCTGCCGGGGTATATTACCTTATTTTAGCGGTTCCGCAATGGATTCGTCTTGATGCGAACACGAAGATCCACATGGGAAGAACGAAGAACTGTGGATAATCGACTCGGGTAAACGTGGTTTTGAGGAAGGCGAAAGTGTCGAAACGTTAGTCGAATAAACTGGTTGCTTAACTTCGTCTTAACTGCGAATATTTTGAGACAGTAGTTACAGTACTCTCACTGGAATCGAAGCCTTCGGCGCGCAAAACTTTCGGAGGATTCTGGATAAATTCCAAAAATACGAAAATGAACTGCAGTGTGGAATGCCTTCTTATCATGCGCGATTTCACCAGTGTTTAAAAGTGATATTTCAATGTGGGAGAGACATATTACCCAACCATGGTAGCTCTACGCGGTTGGTATTCGCGTTAAATATTCTGTGGAAGACTCATAGAAAGCGGTTAGTGTGTAAAGAAGTATTTTGTTTTCGGTGTGTGGTGAAGCTCCCCTTAGCTTATCGATGAAAGAGAACTGTATCGTATTGTGTATTGTTCGAAACATTGCTTTTATTAGCCCTTAAGAGTTGCTTCGTTTGTAAACACTCGGCACCCAGTTGTGTCAAAAGAAACGCTCTGAGGCACCAACTACGCGAATTTGAAATCCAAAAGGTCGTAGAAATATTACAAATTATGTGTAGTTCAAACGGAAGGAACGCTATGAACGAATTTTTCTGCCATTTTTATCTCCGCGCTTCACGGCAAACGTTCACGTCGAAGAAAGTAAATTTGTGTACACCTAATGATATCTGCCTCGCATACTGAGGTCTTCGCACTACACCATCGGGTTGTCACTGACACAGTTGATTCACCACAGCATCCGCTTAGCTAATCTGAACTTCGTCACGACTCCATCAGAACTTCATCATCTATGTCATGTATTCAATCGACCATCAATCCTCAATCGCTTCTTCCACCTTTACTATTAATTTCCTTCCGAGGCGTTGATATGAAGGTGTAAAAAGATAAAGGATAGAGCTCTCAGCGATTATCAATTCATAAGGGATGCGCTCTGCATTCTACTTCACTAAGCATCGTTAGGGGTGGCTGAATGCATATCTAGCCAATACGGTAACTAACGGCGCCCGCTGATGTATCAAATCAGAGCTGCTATCTCCCCAGACAAATCTGGTGGCAATTTCACGGCGCCGGATGGATGGAGGGCTTGGTGAACACGGGCGCGGTATCGAGCGCACGACCTCGTGTGTATCGTGAGCACCTCTAGCCACTGCGCTTTATGTGCACGCACGCAACTGTATGTTTAATATATTGTTCAGTATTACTTCATTTCCGTAATTTTCTGGCGTATTGTGTTGCCCTATCGCGTGTTCTACGCAGTCGCACTCGAACATCTGTGTGGTTGACGGATAAAAAACGCTTCTGTAACCCGACGAGTAGCAAACGATGATTTTTGTCACATAAATGACTCCTTGTCGTTCATTTTTATAACGCTAAGAAAAAGCAAAATTAACCCTTCTCGAAACCGGCCATTCTTTAATCTCAGCATAATCAATCAATATCTTTTAAGATCGTTCAACTAATATGAGGTATTTATGAAATTTTCATTCGGTTCACAATCTGACAGAAGCTGAACAACCTTAAAAGATGTCGAGACCTTTGCATAAAACGTATTGTAACCTACAGTACCGTAGTGCATAATGACATGTTTTCGTGCTCTTCCCTACTTTCTTCATGACCATTAACACCACTGAATCCATAACGAGATCCATCAGCTTCTCCTCTACCTGTTACTATGTGATAATAACAACTACCTGCCTTGGTCCAAAAGATTGCCAAAATTTGATGGACAAAGCAAATGACGGAGATCGTTTATGAGGAAGAGACGCAGTTGACGAAATCGACATGAGAGTGTACTCAACCTCGAAGAGTGGAGAGCTATGGGATCTGACGACGACGAAGCCCTCCACTGCTT
>MQTX01000118.1:638945-658258 GCA_009735665.1 Angiostrongylus cantonensis | reverse complement strand
CGCCGCCGTTTTGCCCCGCCCTCGTCATTGTCACCACTGCGCAGAACATCCTGACACCGTCGTGCTGATCGTTGGTCGTCGTCTCCGTTGTCGTCGTCGCCGTCGCCGTCGCCGTCGCTGAACTTTTTCTTCTGTTTGCCAGCTGATTGCGGTAATCATATTCGTCGCCTCCGCCGTAAGCTGCGTCCGCGATGAACGCTCGTATGTCGCGTTTGCGACGTTCATTGTCGCGATCTGTTCAGCAGCTTAGTCTTTCACGATCGAACAGTTTAAACGGTCTAATCGAGTTGCCCACCAGCAGTTATGCTACTTTGGTCGACAAGTTTGCTGTGAGTTGTTCGACAAATCGAATTATCGTTTTATTTTTGTTCGGTTTTCTTTTCGAGTTACTTACATAGGTCGATAACAAATGGCTGCTAATCGAGTGCCAGATCGGAGCAAATGCGAACTGCTAACGAATTAATCGATCTTCTGTCGAATTCAACTTTCTTTTAGTAAACGGGGTATTGTTCATTCTGTTAGAGAACACGTCGTAGATAGATCAAAATGTTTTTTCGTGGGTCAAGATAACTTTGTTTGTTATCCCATAGTTCGCCAAGAAGTTGCACATTTTGGATCTCCAATCAATAAAAAGAAACAAATTTATTTGGTCTTCAAGTATTCTATATTGATCTTTGTTACTGATTACCGTCATTTCTGAAATAGTGTTATTTCCCATGAGCACTGCGCCTGTCTTCAACTTTACTGCAGTAACCCAGCTTCGTTCAGTTGGACCACAGAATCAGAAAAAGCTGTTTGCTTGGAATGAAGTCTTGAAGGCGTTTGGTTAAGATATACTGCTAATCATTAAGATTGTTCTAATATTTGTGGAAGAGTTTGAGTTTTAGTCGACAAATTCGTAGAGCATCCCTTAAGTTCATGACTTTGTAAACCGGCTTTTTGGCTATTTTATCTGAAAGAATGGACTTTTCTTATAATTCTATGCACAAGTAGAGTCGTGCTTTGTTCAGTAAGGTTGTCTCTCGTTCCTTTTCCGGATTTTACATATCGTCTTTCTTTCTTGCTTTCTCCTTTTCGCATGTCATCTTTTTGTGTCATCTTCACAATGATTCATTCGCCGTACCCAGTGCGTTTCACCAAAGCGCAGTTGATCTTGAGTTGATAGGTATTGATCGACCGCAAGTAGGAGTTCATGGTTCAGCCTTGATAATTATCCAGTACATTGTTGTGTTATATTCATAGACCGTTCTTAATAATTATGATGAGCGATCCCAAGTTTATGGTAATACGATAACATTTATAGCACTTATGATGTGGTGCGTGACAACGAATGGGGATTTGGTCCGCTGAGTTAGTGGCTGAATGCAGTTTGCTGAGCTCGAGCGAACTCTTGTGAGGTCACCTAAAGCCTTTAAAAAGCAGTTATGTCCTGTCATCATATCGCTAGTGGAACGGCCGACCCAAAATATTTCTTGAAGTAACTGAAATCTATTAGGCGAAACTTAAGCGAACCTACCAGCAGTTAGTACGGTATGACAGGGTTTCAGGCATTGTTTGAACCATGTTGGTACGGTAACCACTGTTATTTGCAACTTTATTCGCCTTATCCTTTTCACTGTTCTGTTTGTAGATTACAATGGGTGACTCCAGTAAAACCTATGTTCACTCATATCACGAATCAGAGCTGACCAATAGGCACCTCTCAAGACCATTGCACATGCTGTATGGTGCTTTTTTAAGCCCTTTTACTTCAAAGGTAGTTCGCCGATCTCAGCCAGTTTGCTCTCAGCTGGCCATGCATGGAAATTCTTCACCTTCTACAACTCAACTAGACAGCAGTCCTTAATGCCAATCTCATTCAACACCCACAAACACATCAACTACTGTAGTCTTATCAATAACAAGCCAGTTAACTATTGCGGAAGTATGTTTATGCGGAAAACTACTAATCCAGGTTTTGACCAGTAAGTAATTCCGTAAGGTGAAAGGTCCTCTCCGAGATCTACATGAACAAGATAACGTAGATGAATTTGAAAGAAAGGAGGGGTAACGTGCTACTCCTTTTTTCTCTTGTGCTTCGCTCTGTGTGATTATAAATCACAAAGTGCTTAAAAGTGGCTATTTCAAATCTAAAGGCTGTGGTAAATGATGTTGTTTTTAAATAACTGTGATCAGACGAGGCTACGATTGCTTTATGTGGTCATTTCATGTTTTTTGAATGTCTAAGTTCCTTTGATATTTTTAGAGGAATGGTCACTCCTTAAGGCCTGGTCGTCTAAACCGATATGTTTACACTCAAATGTATCATTCCCCAGTGATTGCAATTTGCTTTACACTTTTATACTTCGTCTGTTACAAAAAGAGAGAACAGTATGATAGGTTTAAATAGTTGATACCTAAAACTTGATACTTGAATGGCCCGTCCTCACTGATTGTGCGGACCACAGCATAACCTCTTTTTTCAGAGATTTGCTGGTTGAGCTATTTTAATTCTCTGGTGTCCCGAGGTCGGCCTGGCCAAAGTTTGCTCCAGGTCTTCACCACCATGGGCAGTCGAAGCCCTTGTGGATCAGAGGGAGATTTGCCACCATGCGACTTCGATACCAAGACGGTGGTGGATCCTGGTAATGGTTCACTCTAAGGTGGTTTCCTGGTGGAAATGCCGTACTCATTCTTAGTTTGGGAGACCCTGCCAGAGGATGGATCCCCCGCTGTACATCGCAGTCCGACACCCAGGAACACTTCCAGGCCACGACCAGGCGGTAAACCGTTGGGAGTGTTTAAACAGTTGTTTATGTAAATAAGCGATAATGGCGAAAACGAGAAGAGAACCTTTTTTTTGGAACTTCTGGCGATCCGGAAAAACACATTAGGTCGATTAGATGACTGAAGCTATCATCCCAAGGAATAAAAGAAACTCGTTCTTCTATGTTGATCTGGACTGATATATATGGTAGATGAGTTGTGGGATTCAGTTTTGGGTTTCCGCACATTGTGCGAAGATTATGATGTGGAATCGATGGATTGATTCGGTGCCAGTTCGGCAGACTGGTTCGATTATTGTGCGGAATGCGGTCGGTGCCTCAACTGCCTGTTTACCCAATAACATCCGTAGGTGTTCGGAACATATCAAACTAATCGCAAACACATTAGAACCACGTGCTGATTTCGTTATGAATGATATCCATGATGAAAAGTAAAGTTAGTATTGAACCTAGTCGATAAGATGCGGAAGTGTTCCTCTGCATAGTTTTTTCTTATTTTAGAAATGTTATTTCCTCGAAAATTACGTTCGAAATGATTTGTTGACATTGTGGCAAGTAGTTTACTTCCTGCCGAACTTTTTCAACTCCTCGGAATTTGGAAAAAGCAATCGTTTGAAAGTTTTGACCACAAATATGCTGATATTTACAAGGTTTGGACCTTTTGTCAGATTCGAACCCGTGATCACCCTTTGCGGGCTCCTCATGTTACCCACTGCATTACTGAGCCGCTTGCTTTACACTTCTGTCACCCAGTTTTTTACACTTATGATATCACTCAGCAGTTACCGGGTTCGAATCAGATCTGAGGTCCAAGTTGTTCAAATACTTCAGCATCATTCTGGTTGTGTTTCGCACAATGAATATACCCTACCATGAAAAAAGTAAGTAGCAAATAAAAAGTTAAACATTGGAAGTTTTTACAATGTTTACTTTTTATTTTCTGCCTTCCATAATTTTTATGGTAAGGTATTAAGTGGAATACAACCACAAGATTGCTGAGGTATTTGCAAAGCTCCGGACCGCAGGTGCCTGCGGTTGGGAACGAACGCGCTATTGTCCTTTCCGGGGAATAACGCGTTCACCACCACACCATGCGGGTCCTTCGTTTCGCCTGTCTCTCAGCTCTCAGATTGGAAGTTTTGATTTCCATCACAAAGAGTTCCTAGTCTTGAGATTTTTGGGAGGATCTTTTGGTCGCCTTCTCCCCTTATTGCTCATGACTCACTAATTCTTATTTCACGCGACCCATTTACATATCAGCTGCGCTGATCCCAGTGCTAGCATTCTATTCGTTTCCTGGCATTCATCGTCCACGAAGGTTTTTAAACTTTCCTCGTGTAGATTCGGCTGGTACTTGAGGACTGTTGTCCTATTCTTTAGGAATATGGTTGAATGTTTGTGGAGTAGATTCTCTTACGATATTTGGTATAGCTGTGCTAAAGCATTCTTGCGTGGATTTGAGGGAGAGAGTTGGAAAGAATAAATTTGGTACCGATTTCGCGACCCGAGAGAGATGAGCGGGTTGGCAAGCCAGGGGAGAACATGATTATTTATTTTCAACCGGACATTCAGTCTAATTTCTTAACTTAGTAGACTCCATTACCAAGATGGCCGTGAAATTCCATTGTGCAACTTTCTCACGGTATGACAATAAAGTTTTCATGTGATGACATGTTTTCATGTCATGATGTACGAACGAGTTTCCCTATATTGACCGAAAACTGGTATATGGTATGCAGAACTCCTAAGTTTTTTTCCCCAGCGAAGTTAATACCATCATTTTCCTCATGTTCTTCCTAGAGAACTCCAATTAGCTGCGCTAGTGTTTCGAGAAATGTTGAACTTACTCGTGGAATCGATATAGTCCTCTCAGTAGTCCCAATCAACTCGAACCGTTATGCCACCTTATGGCCTAGTGGGCGTGTGAACTGCAGTTGTTACGGGCGCCCTGCAATACACATGGGATCGATCTCCGCGTTCCAGGCTCACCAAACCTTCCGTCTTTCCCGCGGGCAGCAAACTGGTACCAGAATTGTCTCGGAGTATAACAGCACTGAATCGATACGTCAGCAGACCACCGCGAGTCATTGTAAAAGCCAGATATACATCCAATCACTTCCAACGATGCTTATTGAAGTCGAATGCTTGGCGCATCCCTCAGGGATTGATCAACGTCGAGAGCTGTTTCCTTCTTATCCTTTTTGTTTGTCCTAGTAGATTTAAGCACGTATGCATACACTGTTGTAATCTCTTCTGTTATCTGTATACCTTATGGCAGGAAATCGGAAGTGTGTCAAACATGAAAACAAACAGGCGCCTAGGGCACGGCAAACACTGCAAAATGTTGTAGACATCTGCAAAGAAAAACAAGAATACACCCTGCAATGAAGTTTCTATAATTTTATCGACGCTGCAAGTTTAGTAGTATATCCTATTGAGGTATTAATAGTGTAAATAGAAGAAGGAAACCTCGTATGGCACCGAACACATTGAAAAACCAGCCTTGGTCCTTGGCGCTATACCTTGTCATTCCTTTTTTTTTTCTCTAGCAGTTGGCAATGTTGTGGTTCACGTGGAGTCCATGAGTACCATATGACTAATCGTAGGCAAAGGAAAATCTTGGTAGATTTAGGTTCAAAGGAAATCGCTTTACTCATAAGCTCTCAGAATTCCTAATTCCACTGAAAGGTATTCTCCATCGTTGTGAGCGGTAATTCGATACCTCCGATCAATCTCCGTCATAAGTGCAAAGCGGCAGACCTTTGAGGAAAAGTCGTCAATCGAACGTATTCGACTTAGCCATGGCTACATTTTGAATTTACTGCAGATGCCTTTTATTTGAGGAGACTCAAGGTTACCAATGCAACTTCATAACGTTGAGAATAGAAAGTTAAACACGAATGAGAGACGCTTTTATGCGTGTTTTTAGGCATAGATGGCTTCAGAAGTTGTTCTCTAAATTTCTACTGTTGCGACAGATGGACTACTACCTGCCCCTTGTAGATAATCTCATTTCTCTCTTTCTTTCTCTTGGCGTTACAGACGAACATCATTAAACTCTTCGTCGCAATGTGTGTTATCGACCTTTGTTTTGCCAGTGGAGGTTCCCGCAACAGAGGTTTAATCGCATATTAGCGGTTGTCTCAGCATGTAGTGTCGTAGACGCAGAGGTGTGAGGTGAGTGCTGAGGCCGACTTTCTTCTGGTCGAGCAGGTCTTTTTTTTTCAAAATTCATAAGAGTCACACCACTACGATGCCCCATTGTTGTCACCACTGGTAGTGGTCAGCCTTTGTTGGTTAGAGAAGTTTACCGTTTTACGAATGCCTTTTTTTTTCAAGACGACAGTGATCACTGACGTACTTGAAGAGCTCTGATGAAAATGTGAAAATTTTTAGTTTATGTAGCTCTATAAAGATATGGAGCTTCTAGTATACAAATTTCTGGAGGTGGTGAACTGTTGAGAGAGTGCAGTTATTAAAAGTAAAAGACGATTTTTAAAGGGGGAAAAAAGGTCTTGTCCTTGCTTATCGCGCAATATCGATCTTTTTCATTTCAGACCCCGACAAATTTCAATCAACTCCGTCAACTGGTTCAGCGAAACAACGACCTACTTCGAGAGATTATCTTCGCATTCGAAGAGAAGTACGTAAATCGGTGTTTGTACTCGGATTATATCTGATTTTCTTGAAGAAATAGTATAGTAAATCATCACGACAAATTTGTTTATTCTTTTCGATTTGAGTGGTCATGTAAATATCCCTCCCAACGATTTACCTCATCGTGGTCCGAAGTTGTTTATGGGTGTCGGACTGCGTATACAACAGGGGGTTCATCCTGCCGGCAGATTCTCCTAAGCTGAGAAGGAGTCCGGCGTTTACAACAGGAAGCTTAGCTAACAGTGAACTAATGTCAGGATATAGTACCGTCCTGGTATCAAACTAGTCGCATGGTGGCAAAACTCCCTCTGATCCACAAAAGCGCCGAATGCCTGTGGTGGTGACTGTCTAGGGTAGACTTTGTCCCGCCTGACCTCGGGACCCCAGAGAATAGCATTGGCTAAATGGGGTCCGTGCATCCAGTAAGGACGAGCCAGCTACGCATCCAAGTATGCAGATACTTAGTACCCACTCCTTAATGTGTTGACAAAAATTCATGTTTGCTCGGTATCATCGTTTACAAGCGCTACCTCTACCAAATGAAATATTCACGAGAAGATTTCCTCATCATGACCGTTTACTGCTTAATTTTTCCTTTTTCTCTTCGATTACATACATTTATAATCGATTGAGCAGTGCACATCTCCAACTTGACATGTCATCGAGGTGGGGGCTCGTTATCCACTCAAGGGGCTCATTATGTCTTCACCGTTGCATGGTTTTTCTTCTAGGAACGACTTTCATGGCATCTGAGATTGGTTTTTGTCAATTGTGTTTTATTCTTCGTTAACGACTTTCCATATATGCTGAACTGTTTATCACAAGAAGTTATAGCGCTGAAATGAGGATTACTTAGTCCTAAAAGTACTCGTGTACTTCTTGGAAGTGAAACAACTTTTTGTGGTCAAGCTAGGCGTAGATACATTCTCTCAGAAGCCATGTAAATGATGGACCTTGTATTAAAATTGTAGTAGTCTACAGATCTTTCGAGCGCACTATTTGAATAGAGGAGATCTACGCAAAATTTTCGGAATTTTATAACTCTATTAAATAAAGTGTATTTTGGTCACCCACTATTTATTTCTAACGTATAGTTCGTTGAAGTACATGAGGTCATTTCTGCTGCCATTTGGCGATTGCGGAACAAAAAAAGTTGCGGACTTTATTTTTGATGTACTTGCTAGTTGTTGATCTGGTTTTGTTCATCGGAACTATAAATTGTCGAAAAGAGGAAAGTCATGAGGATACGAGCGAGATATTTTTCTCAGCACTGATCTTACGGCTTATCTTCGCAGTTTGCGCTTGAGAGGTAGCACAGGATTACTTTGTTGTCTCTAGGTTACTATTTTGACGTACTGCAGGAAGACCACCGACCCGATGGTCAGAGTTCTTCACGAAAAGCCTAGAAGAAAGATATGATGCTCGACGAGTCCCTAAAGCGAGGAGAACCCATTGGGCTACTCTTGCCCGCGATAGGGAAAAATGGAGGATTTACTGGCGCCCGCTCGAGTCACTCGACCATCAACGGGACTACAGGTGATACAGGTGATTAAGCTAACACGAGGTTGATCAAAAAGACTTTGTTCCGCTAACGTTTCGACGTATTCGTCTTCGTCGATGATTCGAGTCAGTTGTTCGCAGTAGTTGTGGGTCTTAATACTCGTTCGAATCGAATCTTCTTAAGCAAAGCACTACTCGAGTGAGGTAGCCTGACTCAGTGGACAGTTTTCGTTATAGTGATTGTATGTCGACAACGTGCTTTCCCCAAACAGTCCATCCTGTAGCAGTTGGTATCATTATCAGCTAGCACAAAGTGTAAAATCGGCTAACATCTGAAGTTGAAGTGTCAGCAAAAGATCAGTGGTGAAGATTGTCGAATTCTGCTCGAATCGAGCGACCTCGTAATCCATGTGGGTAGAACCCTGAATGTCATCAATAGTTGTGTAATCTCTTAGCAAAGAACGATTACTACACACGTTCCGATATAATCTACATGATATATTACAGACGTTGTGTCAAAGGTGGCAGGAACACTAAGCGGGCGACTCTTTAATCGAAAAAATCTATAAGGGAAGGCTGTTCACCTGCTGGGTTGAAGGACCTTTCATGTAATCGGCTAGGCGGTAGTAATTTTTGTTCGGTTTCGAAGGACACGACATGACCGACGCCGAGCTTTGGAGATGTTTTTTTTTGTATTTTTGGACTTTATGAATACAGTAAGGAGCGTAGTGATCATAGGCGTCCTGCAATACACATGTGACCCGCGGCCCACTCTTAGCAACCTTTCCAACCATTCGGGGTCAGCAATTTGATACTATCATTGTCTACAGAGAATAGCAGCACTGGCTCGATACGTTGGTAGGCCACCGCAAGTCATTGTATATGCCAAATATTCAATCAGTCACCTCTAACGATGCTAAATGGAATCCAATGCATCGCGCACCCCTCAGGGATTGATCAACGCCGAGAGCTTTATCCTTTTTTAATGTAAGGAAAAAGGATAAAGGATAAAGCTCTCGGCGTTGATCAATCCCTCAGGGATGCGCCGTGCATTCCACTTCATTAATTAGCGTTGGAGGTGATTGAATTTATATCTGGCCTTTACAATGGTGGCCTGCCGTTGTATCGAGCCAGTGCTGCTATCCTCCCAGACAAGTCTGGTACCAATTTGGATGGACCCCCGGAGGGATGGAAGGCTTTGTGGGCCATGGGCGCATTTCACGTGCGCGCCGCAGTGGCGCCTCCAACCACTGCGCCACACGCGCCCTTCACATTAGTACAGCGTAGTAAAATTGATAAGTTTGATATAACTGGCTGGTTGTGACGGTTGCGCGCTTAGTTGATTTTTTGGATTTTTTCAGTAATTGACCGACTTTATTTAAGTTTGGAGCTAACAGGTGATTTTTGCTAAGATTTGAGTATGTTTGATCAAACATAGTTCATCACTTACAAGGTAGCCTCTCCTCGTTTGAGAAGAAAATGAGTTCTTCATTCTACATCACTTTCTTCTTGGAAAAGCACCTCTATTCTATGAGAATACAATTGTTGAATAGAACTGTTTATAGGTTACGATTTATTCATCATTAAGGGCAGCGCTTGACTTCCAATATTCGAAAGCACTGAAGAGAATCTCGGCCAGTCTGCACAAAGTCACCCAACAAGCAGAATGGTAGTTATTATTCCTTTATGATACGAAACTATGCAAATTCTCTGGTAGAGAAAGATGAGGGTAAGCAGATCCTTACAAAGTAATAGAACTTACGTCTATTCTATAGCTGATGTCTAAATTATATTATGGTCCGAGTAAAGGTAAACATTCAAGGTGATGATCAGCTTCGTGTAAATATGGAGACAGGGGAGCCATTAGGCATATCAGGGTTTTACCTAACCGTGACGCGAGAAGTTGATTCAAACACTAAGTGAATGATGGAAAAAAAAGCATTACGCAAGAAACACTGAATGAGGAATAATCGTTTTGCTGATTGACTAAAAGATAGTTGGATATAGTAGCTAAGAATAGCAAAATAATGTTTTTCGAACCGACCGTCATTTAACCTTCGTTGTAATAATCAATACCTTCTTGGTTTGTTTAGCTAACACGAAGTTGATAAAATGTCTATTCTGTTAACATCTGGACGTCTTCGTCTTCATCAGAGCCGATGATTCGAGTCGGTGGTCCGCAGTCGTTCGAACGACTCTGCTAAAGACGAAGACGTCGAAACGTTAGCCAAACAAACATCTTTATCAACCTTATGGGGCACTTATGGCGCATTGGTTAGAGTCTCCCTATAATATACACGGGATCGATCGTACGCCCCAGCCTCAGCACGCCCTCCATCCCTCCGGAGCTGGCAAATCGCTACCAGACTTATCTGGAAGAATAGCAACACTGGCTCGATACAACGTCAGGCTACAGCGAGTCATCGTATAGGGCAGATATGCATTAAGTCACCTTTAGCGATACTTATTGAAGTCGAATGCATTGCGCATCTCGCAGGGATTGATCAGCTTTGAGTGGTTCATTCTTTACCCTTTTTATTTCAAAAATATAGCTAAGAATCTTCCGAAGCCTTTGTTTGTTTCAGTGACATCGATAAAGGATGGACTTCTGTTGCAGAGCATTTCGACGTCCAAGCGACTATTCATAGGTGAACTAAGAATTTATTGATTTTCGTTTGATTTTCTGTAGTAGAGCTTCGAATCCATCATTCCTGGTCGATCAGCTTCATCTTCTACAGTAATCTCGGCTCCGCACTCACCGATGATGTTATCCAGCCGCTGCGTTCAATTCAAAACACTGAGGCGAAAACCATTCGCGCGGTACGTTTTTTTTTTGGTAAAAGAATCCACACTGTTAAAATAGTCAATATATTCATATTATTGCAGCTGAAAATGTTTTTATTTCTTAAGCCTTCCTTCTAAATTATAAAATTTAATTCAGTGTAAAATAGTATTTATGGTATTAATATTCCATCTCTTAATAACTCAAAAGACCGACTTTCTATAAACCTCCGCATATACAGTTAATATATTTATTTATGATCTTATAAACTGATCTTCTTTAGCTGGTGCGAGGTTGGTATAGGTCTTCGTTGTCGTTGCTGTTGTTGTTGGTCGATGGCTGACGTTTCGCCGATTTCGCCTTCCATAGAGCCGTAGTGTTACGAGTGGGACTCAACGAAGATATAGTAGACAACGAAGACATATACCAACCTCGCACTAGCTAAAGAAGATCAGTTTATAAGGTCATAAATAAAGGTATTAATATTAATGCTGGGAGTATAAAGATTGTAATAGAGGAGTTGCCAGCTTTTGTGATGGCAATGCGAATAACACTTATCATGCAAAGCAATAAAGATTTGTCGTCTGTAGAAAAGTTGTAAGCACCCTTTAGGCAGCGTTATTCGTCGATCGCGAAGCTCGTAAACTGAAAGAACGTAAGGAGTCAGCGATGCGAATGAAACGAATACTCTACGACAGTAGTAAACAACTCGAGAAACTCGAACAAGCTCTCATTTCGTCGGCTGGCGAACGTGTGAGCTCTTGTGTTTATTTGTGTTCTCTTATGTTTTCTTGTTTACTTATGTTTTTTGCGATACAAACCGCGTGCTAATGCACATATTTGCTTGATTATGGGTTTTATCACAATTGATTTAATTGTTAACTAGAGTGAAAGGTACATATTTTTGACGTAGTCCATTCTTCACTATTTTTTCGATACTCCTAAGTCTGCTCATTCCAGGTAAATGTGAAGAAGTCTCGTTTAGAAGAACAAGTAAAGAAGCAGGAGGAGAGCTACATTTGGGAGACAGTTGACCTTGAAAAACAACGCCGGTAATTGGATTGATAGTAGTTAATTTTCGTATCAAGAGATCAACGAATAAAGTCCGAAAAGGTAGTTTCTGAAGGAAGTGAGAAATTTGTAGTGAAACTAACATGGACTAACATGTTTTCGAAACTTTTTCTACATGAAGTGTCAAATTATTTCTGTGAATACTTGGCATTTGAACGGTTTGTTTTCACAAAGAATCATGCATATAATGAGACCTTTTCTATTTATCTGTTATATTTCTAGCTGTGTGGATTTCTTTCTTACCTATTTTAGTGCATTACCACACAGTCCGCAACGTGGGCAGGTTTTCCACTTAACGACTTAGGTTGTTTCCTACACAACAGCTACTCCTGGTTTGGTTTGTTCTGGCCGACCTTCCAAATAGAAATTGAGCTCAACTTGAGTTATTTTAGTTGTTGAAAAGTCCCCGTTCTCCTGTGTACACCATGTGGTTTCGAAAAATTTGTAAACCATTAGGAGAGTCATCAGGAATACGCCGCTATTCTTTTTCCCGCATAGATGATGAGGGTTCGCATACATGAACACAGAAAGAATGACTCTTCGAAAAGCTGCATCGCTCTGTACTTGCCATTGTAGAGTGACGGAGGGTGTGCTTCGAAAAGGTGTCGAAAGCTTGGAAGCGGTGGAACGACAACGTCTGGCACACTGTCAAACAGCCCTCGGTCGCTATCAGCGCAAGATCGAGCAGTTGGCACCTAATTTACAACAGGTTAGGAAATAAGAATTCTTTGGAAAAAAGAGGAGAATATGGAAAGTGATGGAGAGAAAATGAGGTGAAAGCTGCTGTTAGAAAACAGAGTATCACCAGATTACCTGCGACATTTGACTTCTAACACGAATTTGGCACTAAATGACCAACATGCATCGATTTCAATGCGTGAATGCTGGGGAACAAACGCGTTACCGACATTTGAGCGGTCATCTCAGCTCGTATTAAACGCTATCAATTCTGATAAACGCCGTCAGCATCTTTTGATCTTTATCGATATGCTACAGGTTTTCATATTGTACCGCGAAGCTTTTTTGAACGTAGGAAATGCTTCATTTTTCTTTTCTTTCCGTGCTTCGAATATCGAAGCGATGGAACAGTCAGAATTTCTCAGAATAGGATACCGAATGCATCGTTGATGTTTACAGTTGTTGCGCTTATTTCAGAACTTTTAAAACACCACCTGTTTGCGGTAAGGTTTTTCTTGGATTTGATTTCTCTACAGTTTCAAAGTTAAGGCGAATTTTTAGAAGGACTACTTGTATCGTTAGCGCCATAGGAGAGTAATTGTTCTATAAATCTTTCAAGTTCTCAGCTCTTCATATACCTCAGTTACTAAAGAACTGTGAAGAGTTGTTGAAAACCAGTACCTCTCGTAATTGTTGGAGAAATTTATTTGCTTGATTTTCTTAAAAACGGCATTTCTCCGACCTAAATGTTTTCAAAGTTTTCTCCAATTTTCATTACTGTTATTTATTTGATACTTGAATGGCCCGTCCACACAGTTTGTACAGGCCCTAGCATAATCTCCATTTTTCGGAGATTTGCTGCTTAAGCCATTGTGGTTCCCTGGAATCCCGAGGTCGGGCTGGCCGAGGTCTGCCCCAGGTCTTCACCACCGCAGGCAGCCACAGCCCTTGTGGATCAGAGGGAGATTTGCCACCATGCCACTTTGATACCAGGACGGTGGTGGATCTTGGTGTTGGTTTACTCTTAGCTAGGCTTCCTAATGGGAATGCGGGACTCCTTCTCAGCTTGAGAGACCTGCCAGGGTATGAATCCCCATGTTGTACATCGCAGCTCGACAACCAGAAACACCTCCCAGGGGGCGTTGAGGCGTAAACCGTTGGCGGGTCATTATTATTATCAATTATTATTGCCAAATGACAATTATAATCACGATCGTAACTGTAATTGTGACCATTATTAATCGTGTTAACTACTTTAAGGTCAATTATTCATCGCGAGTACTTTTTGTTTATTTCTACCACTAATCTATCACTATTGATCTTGTTACTGTTGTTGAAGTGTTGTAAATATTTCTATTCCTATTAATGCCATTATTATCTTGTTGTTATTGCAACTGATAATATCAGGTGCGCATTCTTCGGGGGTCAGCAATTAAGTGCCGGACTTATTTGAGAGGAAAACATCGACTTGACACATCGTTTCCTACTTCACGTCAGTCATCCTGTAGACATCCAATAAATATGCATTCAATTATCTTAACGTTGCTACGAATTGAGTCGAATGCATGACTCATCTCAATGGGCTTGATCATCGCTTGATACTCTTCCTTTTTTCTGTTTATCCAGATGTCCTGAAATATCACAGTGCATTGCCGGTATGATGATTCAGATGTTTGAACGACACACCAACAATCTGGACATGGCCGTACAGGCGAACGCCAGCGACTACATCGCCGGGATTCAGCCATCAACAGCTGCCGTCAATTTAGTGGTTCTCACCGACCTCTACGTGAGTGCCTATTAGATATATAACCACTATGAGGCTGATATATTTGCAAAACTTGGACCGCATGATCAACCTTTCCGGGGTTCATTTTTTACCCTCTGCAACACTGAGGCTCTTGCTTTGCCTTTCTTTCAGCCAGTTTTCTACCCAATGATGCCATCAGCAATCACCCGTCAACGAGAATGATCTGGGAAGCACAAATTTGCATTAAACCCGGTTAATCTGAAGCTGTATTCGAAATCGCAATAACTTTTCTTTACTAGATACTTTTCCACATGTCTTTTTTTGTCCCAGTTTTGTGATTTTTTTTCTATCAAAGGCCGTTTTCCAGTCTACTATAGCATCGGCCTATAAGTTGTTTTGTATAGTGAACACATTTAGGTCCTAACAACTAACATTTCGCTGAACATGGCCTACTTCAGTGTTCCATGTTTAAATATTTGCTTAGACAGTATGACAATATTTACATAACAAGGAAGTGGACACATGCAGAAGATCCTCTGCTCCGTAACATGCAGTTTAAATTTCTTTTTTTCTTCCCGTCTTTTAATCGATAAGCTTTTGTGCTAGACCTGTGTTTGTTCCCATTCCTCATTCAAATCTCATGGGTTGTTTGAAACTTTTATTTAGCTGATCGTTTGTTTCTGAATCGCCCATCTCTTTTACTTCGTTTTTTTTCTGCTTTTTGTTCTCTCCTGACACTTGGAATTATGCAAATAGTTGAACGCAAAAACCTTAGCACCACCTCTTGTTGTGGTGTATATTAAATCTATAGGAGACAAAACGACAGCTCAACTAAACATCAAGTTATGAAATTTAGCACACCCGTTTCACTTTATCGTTTTTCACAGTAAATGTAACTCATATAGTGTTCGATTCACTCGTCGCTCAAGTTCCTCGGCAAATCGATCAATACTATGATCTGCTACCGTATCTTCTCGCAGTTTGGTGCATTCTTTACGGGATTCGATGGGGCATGTCAGTTTGTAGTGCAATTTAATGGCGAGTCGTTCAGGCACGTAGATCGTGCCGGTCACATTTGGTGTGAGTCGATGAAGTGCGAAGTGGTTGAATACGGTAGCGACTGTAGCGGTACTGAAACTGTTTATTTTGAGGTTGAGAGTTGAGGTTGAACAGTGGAAAACTAGAACACAGTTGGAGTTTTCCTCATGCTTGCTATTTATTGCTGAGTCAAAATTAGAAAAATCTCATCGTGGCTTTTGACGTAAGAACGAAAAATATTTTCGATGAATAACATATATCATAGGCGCGTGTAGCGGAGCGGTTAAAGGCGTCATTCAATGCTCGTGAGTTCGATCCTGCTTCCTAGGCTCACTATGTGGTCCATCCTACTAGAATCGGTAAATTGTTACCAGACTTGTCTCGGAGGATAGCAGCACTGGCTCTATACATCGGTAGGCCACCACGGGTTTTTTGTTTTTTGGTTTATTGTATAGGCTAGATATGCACTTAGTCACCTTTGACGATCCGTAGTGAAGTCGAATGCATGGCGCGTACTTCATGAAATGATGAACGCTGAGAGATTTGTGCTTGTTTTTTTTTTTTAATGTGCAACATTCTTATGCTCGTACCCATTCATTTTTGCTCGCTATACGTCGTATTCATTTTTCTTTCAATACATTTAGTTAGAAAATGATGTGTTAAACTCACTTCGTCATGCTTTTTCCATAATTCCTACGGTCACTAGTTTTCCGTGATCTGAGTGAATTCCGCAGCATGTACATATGCTTGGCCCATGACGTATTCTCGGTTTTAGCGGGAAATTTGAATACGTTCGAAAAAGACAGCGAGCTAATACGTTCAACGGTAGTGTTGGCTTCGATTGCATTCAGAAGGTCAGAGTATGTGTCGTGTTCTAGTGGGACCACAAGTTCGTCGATATCCAAGATGAGAGTGTAACGATGTGTGGTTATATGCCTGCAAGAGAATAGTTAGTCTCGCTTGTTCCACAAATAACGCCCTCAAAGATTGGATAAATGTGGCCGTTTAAAACATTTCGATGAACCTCACGACTTCGTGTGTTAATGAGTGCCGCAAAAGTTGCGCATGAAACTATTGACGAAATAGTTGGATTTCAACCAATTTTTCCATATAGTTTAACACGATTTAATTACTTCGCTTATATAAAAAAAGTGGCTGAGAGAAAAGCAAAAGAAAGGAGACGCATGGTGTGGTAGTGAACGCGTTATTTCCCGGAAAGGGTGATAACGTGTTCGATCTCCACCGCTGACACCTGCGGTCCGGAGTTTTGCAAATATCTCCTCATCATTATGGTTTTAATTTTTTTTTAAACCTTTTTAAAAACAATCGACTTTTGTAGGAGAACCATGAATTAGAATTTTATTGATCTATATCGGTATTCTTCGATTTAAACCTACCTATAGAAGCAGTCGTTATACGGTATCAGTTCGTGTCGTCGCTTTTGCTGACGATTTCTTGCGATGTATCTGCTTCGAACTAATGGCAGATTAGGTGAATGACCGGGTAGTGTTAGAGGGATATGAAAATTTGTAGTATAGTAGATAAAAAATTTTTCAATGAACTGCAGAAGGTGGGATGTTTTACGTCCGTTTTTAATTGAATGCAAAGCATGCACTATTTATCCTTGACACTGCTACATCGAAGTCGTTAACGTTCCAAAGCAGAAAAAATAACAACTGTCAGTTCGTACCTGTACGAGTTTTCCGAGTTGTTCATAGTGAGTTAGTACGTTTTGAACTTGTTTCGATACAGTATACTTGTATACAGTGACTGTTGACACACCGAACAGATATTGTGCTTCAAGCCATTCGACGAGCCGTTGTGAGACATCTTCCTGAAAACTTTTTGTCGACCAAGAATGTTATCTTTCCAGAAAATATAGATGTTTAATAAGTGCATCTAAGTCATCTTGAGCTTAGTCTTTTATGTTCGTCAATAGTCATGGAAGGTATGGTCATAAAAGTCTTGTTGTTCTCTAACATTTCATCTACTCTTACAGCACTTGCAAAAATGAAAGAGCACAGTTAGTTACGAAGAAACAGCTGCTTTCATAAGCTTCTAGTCGACTACCACACGATTTTACACTGTAGTTTTATGATTCTACTAAAGAGAAAAGAAACTCCTGTCTCTGTGGTTACCTGGAAATCCATGCCTTTTACGCATACAGTTACGGCTTCTTTGGTTTGTTTTGGTAGATTGATGTACACACGTAATGCTGTTCGTTGAGTTCGACATGGCATTGTGGAGATAGATATGAACAGCTTTGAAGATTGTTTGAGTCTTTTCGGAATAGGGCATGTTATTAAATTGGCATTGTAGAACTGGTCTCTTAAATTTGACAACTAAATTAAAAGAAATTAGTAGTCTATCTAACAGAAAAATATCTGACCACCTCGGATCCCATCCACGTTGCCAGATTTCTCGTACATAACCCTCAACAACAGCATAACGTTCCTCATTGAAAATATTGCAAAAAACTTTTCGTCTCATACTTCCAAATGATACGGTAAGGACCTGAAGTTCGATCTTACTCGTTGTATTACCAATCACTGTTGCTGAAGAATACCTGAATGGCGTCATTCCATGGATAAAGCGAGTTCTTTCTTGTGTCTAGATAGGCCGAATACAGATATAATTCATCGTTTTCAATCCATTGCGCTTCACTGACATATTCAAAACGATCGATATGGCACCACCAATAGTGCTCGTGTATTTCTTGTTCCTAGACGTTAATCTGCCTACACTGTCATGAACTGTTCTATAATTAGCGGCTTTGTTCACTATAATGGTCCTTATTATTCTCTTACTAAGTCTGAAGAATGCCACACATGCATCAGTTACTTCACGAATCTTCTGCCTACAGGCGTGTCCATGCAAGCGCAAACAGGTCCGACGTTGATAAATCCCCTTGGAATGCACTATTTATTCAATTCCATTAAGCACCGTAGAGGTGACTAAACGCATGTCTAGTCTGTGAAATGACTTTCGGTAGCTTGCTGATGCATTATGTCAGTAATTCTTTGTATTCTTGTTGAGCAAACGCGAGGTGTTATTATTATTCTTTATTCACAAGTAAGCTGACGTTTCGGCGAACTTCGCCTTCTTCAGAGCCGCTTTCTATGAGGCTTCCACTGAATATGTCTAGTGGAGACCAACCGCACAGAATTCACATGGAATCGTAATGTCGATGTAATGTCATTACGATTCCATGTGAGTTCTGTGCGGTTGGTCTCCACTAGACATATTCAGTGGAAGCCTCATAGAAAGCGGCTCTGAAGAAGGCGAAGTTCGCCGAAACGTCAGCTTACTTGTGAATAAAGAATAATAATAACACCTCGCGTTTGCTCAACAAGAATACAAAGAATTACTTGATCAATGCCGAGGTTAATAGAAAGTCGGTCGTGGAAGTTACTTCAAGATGTGCCAGCATTATGTCAGTGTTTTTATCCTTCCAGACATGTTTGGTATCAATTCGCATGCACCGGAGCGATGTGAGGTTAGCTGACTCACGGAGCGAGATAGAACAAATGATGACAATGACGTATAGCAGTATACCTCCAGCAAAGCCTCTACAAAGGAAATGACATGAAATTAGTGAAGGATTGTAAAAGAACTAAATAGTAATCGCTAGCAATTATAAACTGATAAAGACTGATAGAAAAAAGGGGCAGAATACTGTGGGACTGGACACCATTTCGATATTCCTTGTTTGTTTCCGGCATGCAAAAAATTTAAATCCATAGTTGAAGGAATGTCTTTGAAAAAAAGTAAGCGTACCTGTTCAACGACAGTTCGTATTTCCGCTTTCCCATACTGCATGTCATACATATATTTCATTGTCTCTAACGCATAATCCACATCAGCTATGAAATCCGTTTTAACAGCCTGAATGTGATTGTAGAAAACGTCTAAGAACCTTGTGATCTCCCAACTGAAACTTGTGAAATGTTCCTAAGTTAGGCTAATGCCTATTAAGAGCGTCAGCATGTTTTTATACAAAGGAAAAGCTTGTTTTCCCCATTCCAAACATTCCTCAAACGAAGAAGCACTGACCGATGAGCACTGAAAGACT
>MQTX01000118.1:597127-638860 GCA_009735665.1 Angiostrongylus cantonensis | reverse complement strand
TATATATATATAAGGTTACCTTCATTCGTTCTTCATTCAATGACGTTATTGTTTGTTTTCGATAATCTATGGCCATTATGAAAAATGTGACGACACCACACATAGTCGTCAGTCTCCGCCAAGAATACCACATTCCAGTGGCGCGTGCCATAGTATGCACGGAACAATATGGAGTGTGACCGCAAATGGAAACCTAAAAGTAAAAAGTGTTACCGTTTGAAACGTTACCTACATATTCTGAAGTTTAAGCATATTTGCAAAATATGATCAAAGCGCTTTGCTTTTGTCTTTGTAAAAAAAATAACGTTGAAAGTATCTTCTTCTTAAGAAAATCGCGTTAAAATTAATCTAATGATGATAAATATACTTCCTCAAGTACGGGAGCTTTTCTCAATATCACCCAATGCCTTAATGCCTTACCAATCAAAACTATCGCTTACTTCTTTATTACGCATTAGAACTCATCCAGCTTTTTGTTATGCAGTGTCTTTAAATAGGTTAATCAAGTGGATAGCTGTATAGCAGATAAAGTTAGATGACTGAGCGTAGTGTAAGAAACTAACATGAGACAGGAGAAACGAAGGATCCGCATGGTGTGGTGGTGAACGCGTCACTCCCCGGAAAGGGCAATAGCGCGTTCGTGCCCCACCGCAAATACCTGCGGTCCGGACTTTTGCAAGTATCTCAGCAATATTGTGGTTATATTTCGCTTAATACGCTGTCGTAAAAATTGTAGTAGGTTGAACTTAAAAGTAAACATTAACATAAGTATTTATTGATCTGCTAATGCACTTACGTGGTATTGCGGTACCGTGCTGACAAACCGCTGTAAAACCGCGATTATCGTGCCGGTCGTTAGCGCTTCTAGAGTGTACAGTGGTGTGGCCTTGTAATATAGTCGACCTTGTGCTGTTGGCCAAGGACGTACGACTATGTGGCGTCATTCTTCTGTCCTTATTCTAGAAGATTTCGTCTTCATAAACTTCACGGAGTTTGTCACATAGTCATTTAATGTACTCAAATGCCAGAAAGCTTAAATCTCGACTGAATTGCCTATGCCCATATCACTGTGTAATGCTTTACCCCGCTATCTTGTACCACTGTGAAGAAGTATCTTGCATGTCCGCAAAAATATAACTTCCATGTTATGATGACAGCTCAATCAATTACACAGAAAAGATATAAATATAAGCAAATTTGGCTGCTGTGAGACATGGAGCCCTTCCACTGATCCATCTGATCTCGAAGTGCTAATACGTGGTCGCTTTTCATCGGCGTTTAACCTCTATCCAACATTTGGAGACGTGCAACGAAGCCTGGAGACTAAGCAGTTCGAGATTTATTACATGTGAGAGGTCGGTGAGGCAATTTCCTATTTAAGTTCAAAATTAAATTCCTCAGAAGGTCAATGCATAGACAGCAGAGCACTTTGGAAATACCAATTATAATTGCTAATATTGCTATACTAATGCTATACTAATTGCGGAAAATATAGTCAGACACTATCCATACCTGCTGTTGACCTTCTAGAATTCTAACCTTTTGAGCACTTCTGATTGATAAGACAGTACCCAGGATCGACTTTCTATTAACCTCGGCATTGGATTATGAATTTGTAGTAGAAGGAAGAACAGCCGCTCAGAGTCGCATATGGCTGACGACTGCCTCGGTGGAGGACAGATGAAAAAAGCGGCTCTGAAGAAGGCGATTCTGCCGAAACGTCAGCTACGATTGTATTGTATGTGTGTTATTGTATGGAAGTAAACGTATGCTGTTTAACAACCTCGCGATTGCTAAGAGAGAAAACGACGAATTGATAAGACAGTGTTTTCTTGTTGGGCATACACGAGGTTGTTAATAACAAGATCTATTCAGTGCTCTTCTTCAGAACCATTTTCTTCTTCATGACTCTTCCAGTTATTTTTGGAGACCAGGTGCACATAGTCATACATGCGTGATAGACGACATTCTGTTCAAGAGTGTTCAAAAAGAAAACACTGACTTATTCAACAATGCCGAAGTTAACATAAAATCGACCTTTGAACAACTTTTGATTGATGTAGATAATAAGCATTGAAATACTCAGTTTTAAACAATAAATTGTACGGATGTAACTATGCATGAAGTGAGATTATATAAGTATATAATATATTTCATGATATAATTAAACAGGTATAATTTACTATTAGGGCATATGTAAAGCAGTGGTTAGAAGTGCCCTGTTATACACGTGGGTTCGATCCTTCGTTCCATGCTCACCGAACCTTCCATCCCTCCGAGTGACGTCGGCAATTTAGTACCAGACCTGTCTGGGAGAATAATAGCACTAACTCGACATATCATTAGGGCAACGCCAATCATTGTGTAGACCAGATGTGGGTTCAATCATCTCTAACGATGCTTGATGACGTCAAATGCATGGTGCATCCCTTAAGGATTGATCAACGTCAATAGCATTAAATTATAAGGGCTTTTAGAGCTTTTATTACAGTTTACTAATAGATGAATTAACTATATAAGTGCCTCTTAAAAATCCATTATCAAGATACTGTTTTTAGGCTGAGAATTTTGGCGAAGTAATGTGCGGAGCAAGGCGACGAGCTGCTTTAGAACGAGTCTCGAGTCTGCTCAACAATGAACTGCAACGAATGTATTCGGAAGGACGAGCTGACACTCAAATATGCAACACAAGACAAATCGTGAGTATCATATCCCAAATAGGTATTACCTTACATCCCTTGGTGCGCAGACCGTGACTGACACGAAGGGTCGTATACGAGCACTGGTCACGCGGTAGTCACAGGTATTCTCTAGCACTAGCCGTGAAGCTGTAAACCTACTAAAACGCTTTTCGTGCAAAGAAGAATGAGGCTTATTTTTTTACGAGAGACGTCGAAACTCCGCTCTTACTCGTCTCTTGATTGTAGGTCGCTAGTCGGATTGACATACTGGTAGTGATCGATATTACCGCTAGAAGCCTTCCAACGGATTACGGTTTCATCATAGCTGGAGGATATTCCTGGGTGTCGAGCTGCGGTGTACAACAGGGATTCATCCCCTCGGCAAGGTCTCCCAACCTGCGATGGTGAAGACCTGACACACACCACGCATACATACACGCACATACACACATCCACACATGCTCACACATATAAACACACCTACACACACGTGCACACACAAACACAAGTACGAGTAAATTAGTTTGTGGATTTACTCAGTGATTAATATGGTTTTCCATAACAACACGATCTTGCGTTAATAAGTAATCTGTTGCTGTTTATCATCGGTTAGAATTTAGGTTGAATAAAAGACGATTTATGAAGTTTTGGTCTTTTTACGTGTGGTATGAAGGAGATCGGAATATTTTGACAAATTCAGTCCGTAATTCTTGGCTGATTGTTTTTCGATGTAAAACAGTCACGTTCTGTAAAATAAAAGCTTGAAATGTTTTGCTATTCGGACTGACATAGCATTGAAACGTCTGTCACATGAGAAATAGTCGTTATAGGACTCACTGAACACATGGTGTTCAAGAACAATTTAGAGTATCTGGAATATTGTGCATGAATGGCGCAGGGGTTAGAACCTGCAACATACATGTAGTCGTTGTTCGATCACGTGCCCTTGGCAAACGGAACCCGCCATCAATCCGAAGTTGGCAAATTATCGCACATTTGTCTGTGAGAATATAAACGCTGACTTGGCATATTGGTTGGCTCCCGTAAGTCGCTGAATTGCCTTGTCACCTGTTGTCGTGATAATCATTGAACGACTCCAGCTGAAGCCATTAGGTTTTCTACTTCTCCATGTCACGAACATGATTACCTCAGTGTGTTCTGCAGGGACTCACTGAGCATAATATCTTTCATCTAAGGTCTTCATGAAGAACTATGGCTATTGGCTCCGTGGTCTTTCTCCTGTGTGTTCAACATCCTGAGGAATCTATTCGCTAACGACTTTTGTCCATCAGTTGTCGTTTGTACGCATCACGTGTCCGGTCCACCTGACTAAGATTTGGTCACTGAATGCTCTATGCTTCTCATGTGCATCTAATCACCATCTTTGCAATGCTGCAAATCGAGTCGAATGCAGTGTACAACCCTCAGGGATTTATCAGCGCCGATCGCCTTACCTGTTCATCTTTGAAGTATCCAGAAAGAATGGTGAGAGCGTGATAGTGAAGAGCATTTTGGTAGATGATTTGCTCATTGAAGTTCATCGGACTTCACAGTCCTAGTCGACGTAGGATTTGCTAAAATTTACACCATTACATCTTAAATGGTTTTCAGACACTCGTCGAATTTATCGAATATTTATACTACAAGGTGAATGAAGCCATCGAGTCCTTGGATGGTGGCCAACATCGTGGATGTCATCGATTAGTTCGATTTCAGCAGAAAACGAAAGACAAGGCGGTGCGGTTTTTTTCCTTAGTAATTCTTCATATGCAAGCACGGTTCATCGGGGTGACTAGTATGAATATTTGTTGTTTACAATTAGAGTGTTTTCAAAGGCTTGGAAGGGTGAAAAGATGTTTGAAAGTTGGAGTCATTCTTTTAATTTGTGGGCCATAGGTTTAATTACAGTGGCAAAACCGATTTCTGTGGTTTCTATTGCAAAACGTATTTTCTTGTTCATGTTGACATTATGCCTTGTTATCTTGATAGAGTTGGCCCTTTCGTGGCGAATCTGGTTTTTCGACAAATGACGATTATTTCTCGATTTCCTATTTCATATCAGTTTCAATGTACCTATAATGTTTTGGGTATATAATTGCAGAATCAGAATTTTAAGAAATTGCATCAAAATATAGATTTTTAAAATTTCCAACGGAAAATCGGCAACTGAAAAGATAAACGATGCTTCGGGAACACTGCCATCTTCCGATAGACAAAATTTCGCTTGTTTATTTGCTTACCAGTTGGAAGTGTGTGACCCTTGGGGCAAAAAATGGAAGAAATGTATCTCGCGAGCTCCAGAGAATCAGAACTTCATCACAGTAAAACATGAGAACTTTTGCTCTGCAGGCAAGGATTTGCAGATTTTAGTTGTTTTCATTGCAACTAATAAAATTCAATATTAGCTGGGATACGTTGATTAAAAGTCGAAACCAATCACATCGTATGACTCTTTTAGAGGTCACGTAGTGGCGTAAATTCTATAATCATCTGTTTGATCATTGTTCAGAAAGATAGAGAACTTTTCCAAAGGGAAGTTCTCTATACTCTTAACTCACGGTTTAATCGTTTTCATGGCAAGTTATTGAAGTGCCACGACTTCTTTGAAGCCTTCTTTTCTCCTTTTTTATCGTCATAATATGAAAGCGGAGTAGCAATAGCACAGTGATAGTGATGTAGATCATCACGAGCACAGGATTGGTTCAGTCCCAGCCAGAGCTCAGCAACCCTTTCACCCCTCCGGGATCGGGGAATTCGTACCGGATCAGCCAACAAAAAAATCACTCTGCAATCGAAATGGGAACGATCTAGCCCGGCTATCACAGGACTCCAGTGGTAATCGACTCCACCAGCATTCAACGACATTCAGGAAATAAAAATCTTGAAGAGAAACCGAAGCCAAACGTTAAAAGTTGGAACACCTTCATGAACTATGGATCCAAGAAAATGAATCGAATGTAAGAAGTGCCGGGATCCGAACAGTAGATGTGAAAGACGGATTGTATAAAAAAAATGTGAGGTCATTAGGGTCGTTGAGTCATTAGGTCCAATTCCAGGTATTACATTATCGGACTTGTTCGATCCAGTAAACTTTCATATCGCCGGTGGGTGATTTCAGCAGTTTAGGGCCTGACGACGACAGTGTTGGTGATTCCACTTGCTGGCGAAGATCAGTCACTGCCACCGCCGTCGATCGCCTCAATATCAGGAATTTATGCGGCACCAGGAATTGCACCACGGTCAAGTAGTGAGGATTACGAGGACTACGACAAGGTGGGCGAGTATAGTAGCTCCTTGTTTTACCACTTTAAGTAGATGACTTCAATTGGAAAAAGAAGAGGTTATTATAGGATATCACTGGTGTACTGGGATCTAAGAATGTTACTGTGATATCGAGTTCATGTAAAAATGCCTCTCCCAGTTATGACCTTTTGTTTACGTGTATCCGTATTAGAATATTTAGGCTGAGCTGATTTATGCCGATATTTTCCTCTTCACCACTTTTTCTGTTAATTATAGATTGTTGATCCCGAAAAAAAAAACTTGATAATCTATCAGCTGGATAATACCATACCTGAAGTAGATCCACAAGCAATTTCGAGGACTAAAAAATACGAAATCCTTCCGTTCAGCAGTTGTTTTGTATTACTTTGAAATTAGGCAGTAAAAATGTTTTACCAAGATAAAACATTCACTGAAAACAATGTGATCGATGCTTGCAAAGTGGCTTCACATTCTTCGTTTTTCTTTTCCTGCAGGTCCCTTTAACTGTTCAGTACTATCGTAGTATTGATGGGCACCGCCTGTTCTACATTGCTGTGTTGAGTGTACATAACAATAACCTGTTGAGCTCGTTCAAAATTCGAGGTTCCTTGTTAGGAGCTACTTCGAATCGCCTCCCATATGCAGTCATCCGATTGCGGAGATTTGACTGAATTAACGTACAGGTCCAAATTCGCAGATATACAAGTATAGCAGAGATAAATCTCGTATAACCTAGGCTCGATCACGCATCCAGTCACATAACGGTGATTGAAATGAGTAGTTTTGCATGTGTTCTTCTATTTTCTGATTAGTTGGAATTTTATGACATTGAAATCAAAGGCTAGCTTATAACAATTGGAAAAATTTTAAAAAGCCGTCCAATCTAAAATGTGATGGAAATCAGCAGATATTAAATGAATTTGCAAAGAAATAGACTGTTTCAGATATCTGACGAAGACTTCTTTAATACTTCGTCACAGCGAGCCAACGGATTCGATGAGACTGCAAATCATTCACCGCTTTATAGGGTACTGTATGACTTTGAGCCAAAACATGACGATGAGATAAAGGTTAGCACTTTCTAGAATCTATAACATAACATGGCAACGAACTATCAACGAACATTAGGTTGTTCAAAAATAAACGAGCGTTTTGAACTACATTATTTAAAATATCGTGGAACAAAACTTCATTGATCAAAACAGGAACTATTTAAAATTTACCCATTTTTGCCGACGAGAGACAGTTATTTGTTTCATTCGAATTCTGGAGTTCTGAAAGCAATAAATTCGTTGAAGGCACTTTTTGCGTCATCGTGGTTGGTGAAGCACTTCTCGCGCAGAATATTGTCAAGGTGCATGAAGAAGTGATAGTCAGGGGGCGAGAGGACTGTTGATTATGGCGGATGAGGCAAAGCTTCGTAGCTCAACTCGTTCAACTTCTACACCGCTGGTTCTGCAACGTGAGACCACTCGTTGTCGTGGAGGATTGGTCCATTTCTGTTGACTAATCCCGGTCGTTGTTGTTGGAGTTTACGGTGCATTTCGTCGATTTGTTGGCAACACTTCACTGCTGTAATCGTTTCGTTTCGCCCGGATCCAAAAAGCTGTGATGATGAGTCAGCCCATCTGCAGACCGTCAAGCAGTCACCAAAACCTTTCTTGGTGCACTTTCGGCTTTGAGGAATGCTGTGGAGCCGGATTTCAATCCAACCATTCATCTGAACGTCGCCGCTTGTCGTACAGATTCCATTTCTCGTCACCGTCACAATTCGATCAAGAAAATGGTTGTTTTCGTTGCGCAGAATAAGAGCAGATGATAATTTAAAACGGCGATTCTTTTGATTATCGTTCAATTCGTGCGGCACCCACTTGTCGAGTTTTTTTCATTCCTATGCCATTCAAGTGAGTGGAAATTTATTTATATGCTCTTATAAACTGATCTTCTTTAGCTGATGCGAGGTTGGTATAGGTTTTCGTTGTCGTTGTCGTTGTTGTTTTTGTTGTTGTTGTTGTCGTCGTTTGTTGTTGTCGTTTGTTGTTGTTGTTGTTGTTGTCGTTTGTTGTTGTCGTTTGTTGTTGTCGTTTGTTGTTGTCGTTTGTTGTTGTTGTTTGTTGTTGTTGTTTGTTGTTGTCGTTCGTTGTTGTTGTTGTCGTTGTCGTTGTCGTTTGTTGTTGTTGTTGTTGTTGTTGTTGTTGTTGGTGTTGGTGTTGGTGATGTTGGTGTTGGTGGTGTTGGTGGTGTTGGTGTTGGTGGTGTTGGTGTTGTTGTTGTTGTTTGTTGTTTGTTGTTTGCTGTTTGTTGTTGTTTGTTTGTTGTTGTTGTTATTTGTTTGTTGTTGTTGTTGTTGTTGTTGTTGTTGTTGTTGTCGTTTGTTGTTGTCGTTTGTTGTTGTCGTTTGTTGTTGTCGTTTGTTGTTGTCGTTTGTTGTTGTCGTTTGTTGTTGTCGTTTGTTGTTGTTGTTTGTTGTTGTTGTTTGTTGTTGTCGTTCGTTGTTGTTGTTGTCGTTGTCGTTGTCGTTTGTTGTTGTTGTTGTTGTTGTTGTTGTTGTTGTTGTTGTTGGTGTTGGTGTTGGTGTTGGTGTTGGTGATGTTGGTGTTGGTGGTGTTGGTGGTGTTGTTGTTGTTTGTTGTTTGTTGTTTGCTGTTTGTTGTTGTTTGCTTGTTGTTGTTGTTATTTGTTTGTTGTTGTTGTTGTTGTTGTTGTTGTTGTTGTTGCTGTTGTTGTTGTTGTTGTTGTTGATATCGTTCTTGCTGGTCGATGGCTGATGGCTGATGTTCCGGCGATTTCGCATTCCTCAGAACCGTGATGTTACGAGTGGAATCCCAGTTTATAAGATCGTATAAATGAATGTATCAATTGTCTATACCGTGGTTTATAAGTCGGTCTTTTGTGTTATTGAGTGGAAATTGTTCCTGCACTTACGCCAAGCTGTTGTGCATGTTCTGGTATAGTTGTTCGCCTGTTTGCTTCCACTATCGCCTTCAATGGAACAATGTTCGCACTGTTGATTCACCAACACTGCCTTCACTCCAAATGTCATCAAAGTTTTGAGCCATCACTGCTGCATTAAGACCCAGTTTGAACTCATATCGACATCTGAAATTTCAAAGCTCAAAATTTGTAAATAAAAAGTTAACAACAATCTTAACCGTTTTATCTACTACCTAGTATTTTTAGTGGCAGGGTATAATGCGAAATATAACTACAACGATGCTGAGATATTTGCAAAACTGCGGACCGCAGGTGTCTGCGGTGGGGAACGAATGCGCTATTGTCCTTTCTGGGGAGTAACGCGTTCACCACCGTTTCGCGTTTGCATTATACCCTGCCATTAAAAATACTTGGTAGTTAATAAAAGGGTTAAGATTGTGATTATAACTAAAGCCTCAGCTTAACTGGGTTCATTGCCGATTTGCGCTCCCCAGATCAGTCCCGCTGACGAGTGATTGCTGATGGCAGAGATCGATAGATGTAGCTGCGCCAAGCTGTTGTGCATGTTCTGGTATAGTTGTTCGCCTGTTTGCTTCCACTATCGCCTTCAATGGAACAATGTTCGCACTGTTGATTCACCAACACTGCCTTCACTCCAAATGTCATCAAAGTTTTGAGCCATCACTGCTGCATTAAGACCCAGTTTGAACTCATATCGACATCTGAAATTTCAAAGCTCAAAATTTGTAAATAAAAAGTTAACAACAATCTTAACCGTTTTATCTACTACCTAGTATTTTTAGTGGCAGGGTATAATGCGAAATATAACTACAACGATGCTGAGATATTTGCAAAACTGCGGACCGCAGGTGTCTGCGGTGGGGAACGAATGCGCTATTGTCCTTTCTGGGGAGTAACGCGTTCACCACCGTTTCGCGTTTGCATTATACCCTGCCATTAAAAATACTTGGTAGTTAATAAAAGGGTTAAGATTGTGATTATAACTAAAGCCTCAGCTTAACTGGGTTCATTGCCGATTTGCGCTCCCCAGATCAGTCCCGCTGACGAGTGATTGCTGATGGCAGAGATCGATAGATGTAGCTGAGAGACAGGCAAAACGAAGGACCCGCATGGTGTGGTGGTAAACGCATTACTCCCCAGAAAGGACAACAGTGCGTTTGTTCTCCACCGCAGACACCTGCCGTCCGGAGTTTTGCAAATATCTCAGCATCATTGTAGTTAAAAAGTTATGTTTTGACAAAATGTAAAGACGAGGTTTGAAAGAGCCTGAATTCACCCTTCTAATAATATATAATATTGCAAGGTGCAAAGAATATTTTACTGACAGAAAATACACGAAGACAATAATTTTTTTCAAAAGCTCATTTATTTTTGAACAACCTAATAGAAGTTGTTGTTGTTGTTGTTGTTGTTGTTGCTGTTGTTGTTGTTGTTGTTGTTGATATCGTTCTTGCTGGTCGATGGCTGATGGCTGATGTTCCGGCGATTTCGCATTCCTCAGAACCGTGATGTTACGAGTGGAATCCCAGTTTATAAGATCGTATAAATGAATGTATCAATTGTCTATACCGTGGTTTATAAGTCGGTCTTTTGTGTTATTGAGTGGAAATTGTTCCTGCACTTACGCCAAGCTGTTGTGCATGTTCTGGTATAGTTGTTCGCCTGTTTGCTTCCACTATCGCCTTCAATGGAACAATGTTCGCACTGTTGATTCACCAACACTGCCTTCACTCCAAATGTCATCAAAGTTTTGAGCCATCACTGCTGCATTAAGACCCAGTTTGAACTCATATCGACATCTGAAATTTCAAAGCTCAAAATTTGTAAATAAAAAGTTAACAACAATCTTAACCGTTTTATCTACTACCTAGTATTTTTAGTGGCAGGGTATAATGCGAAATATAACTACAACGATGCTGAGATATTTGCAAAACTGCGGACCGCAGGTGTCTGCGGTGGGGAACGAATGCGCTATTGTCCTTTCTGGGGAGTAACGCGTTCACCACCGTTTCGCGTTTGCATTATACCCTGCCATTAAAAATACTTGGTAGTTAATAAAAGGGTTAAGATTGTGATTATAACTAAAGCCTCAGCTTAACTGGGTTCATTGCCGATTTGCGCTCCCCAGATCAGTCCCGCTGACGAGTGATTGCTGATGGCAGAGATCGATAGATGTAGCTGAGAGACAGGCAAAACGAAGGACCCGCATGGTGTGGTGGTAAACGCATTACTCCCCAGAAAGGACAACAGTGCGTTTGTTCTCCACCGCAGACACCTGCCGTCCGGAGTTTTGCAAATATCTCAGCATCATTGTAGTTAAAAAGTTATGTTTTGACAAAATGTAAAGACGAGGTTTGAAAGAGCCTGAATTCACCCTTCTAATAATATATAATATTGCAAGGTGCAAAGAATATTTTACTGACAGAAAATACACGAAGACAATAATTTTTTTCAAAAGCTCATTTATTTTTGAACAACCTAATAGAAGCTGTGTGTTAACATTTGATGTTGGATCTCTGAATTGACGTCTGTTCATCATCTAAAGGTTCGAGCCGGTGAATGTGTGGTAGTCAAGGATCGTATTGGTGACGACTGGCTGATTGGTCATGTGTTCAGTCATAATGGTGGTGACTGTAAAACAGGTCGTTTTCCAACTTCATACGTGGCATTTTAACATCTCTTCAGTGAGGTGATGGATTTGAATTCATTACGAGTAACTTCGATGAATTTATCGGTGTCAGTCATGCATGCTGTCACACCCTTTTAATAACACTGACAACAGATAACTCGTACGTGTTCGTTGTTCTGCTGCATTTCTTATTCGATTTCTGGAAGTTATCCACACCTCTTCATACTCTAAAGATTGTGATTTTCGCTAGAGGGTGTCTTGTGTTGGCGCGATAAGTTTCTGTGTCCCTTAAGTTATTGTGCATCTGCACCAAAAGTTTCAAATACATCTATAATGTCTAGTGGTGGTTACGTCTTGTTTCTTGCTTGCATAGTTAACGTATCTTTCCGTCTCTTCGCAGGTTAGATTTTTTCCCAGTTGATGTAATGTTGTAAGTAATGTAATGTAATGTAGTAATGTTAGTGATTTTATTCGTAATGTCTTGTCTTTACAAAACTGCTTTCTCATATATGATTGTTGATTTCTGAAATACTGATATTTCAGAAGCTGTCTGTCATGTAATAGCAGCTTTATTATTGGTGCTATCAATGATTGGGTTGAGTTGCTTAGACTAATCTCTTCAAAACTGAAAAAAGACTGCGCCAGAAAACGAGAAGCAGCTTGAAAATGGATGAACAGTAGGGATATATAGGGATACACTTCGTAATCGCACAAATAACAATCTACTGAAGTGCATGTTGCAGTAATTCTCACGATCGACGTTCTGTTACCACGACACTTATCAATAACTGGCTGTGTGTGGCAGATTTTGCCTTCGTTAGAGCCTGCGAAGGTCAACGTGACTGCAATCTGCTCCGCCAAATACGTCCATAATCCCGATAGAGAAATGACGAAACCTAGATTTCAATCGCATTGGAAACGAAACAGCTTCACGTACTCGCAGCTCCTCCACAGTATTTCGTGTGGAGACCAATCCAACAAAGTTCAAATGGACAATGGGTATTCAACTCCTATCACGTTAAAATATCGGTAAGATATTATGTGAGATCATGCATGAGAGCGAGGTATTCCTAAATGCAGTTCACTTTGGTGTTCTTGGAATTTATCCTTAACGCTTCGATGGTTCTTCATGCAGCTATAAGGCATTAGTTTAAAAGGGGCGGTCTAAAGAAGTCGGTAACATTAGTCGAAATACCACCAAACACTCAAAGTGCCAGATAGTCCGGAACACTAGTATAGCCGTCTGTGAATAACACAATTTTGCATAACGTAGTAGAGAAGGTGATTGCTTCAGTTCGAGTACGGTGTACCAGATCTCTAGTAAAACGTGCGTGGAAAAATATATCAGCGAAATTGTTGAACCACTGTGCATCCCTATAAAACAACACCAAAACGGTAGGCGTAATGCTAGACCAAAGGCTCCACTAGGCGTACGTAGGACACAAAAACAAGGAAGAAGCTTTTGAAGTGAAAATCACTTTGCTCACACAAGAACCTAAAACTTAACTAAAACTAGAACAAAACTTGAACTAAAAATGAACCGCAGAAAGGAATACTTCGTTATCTTGCGTGATCGTATGTAGTCTCACTGACTGGTGTTTTAACGAGGGAGAGAGAAAGAGAGTTTCGTTACATATTCAAGTGGCGAGTGTGCGATTGTTTTCCCCATGCGATTGAAATTTATCTATAGTGATTTTTCTGTTGAGGTTATGGAGGTATCTAGGTAACTAACTGGATTGCTGTCAACCTACTTTTCGTGGCTCAGAAGAAAGCATTCAAGTGGCGAGTGTGCGATTGTTTTCCCCATGCGATTGAAATTTATCTATAGTGATTTTTCTGTTGAGGTTATGGAGGTATCTAGGTAACTGGATTGCTGTCAACCTACTTTTCGTGGCTCAGAAGAAAGCGGTATAGCCGTCTGTGAATAACACAATTTTGCATAACGTAGTAGAGAAGGTGATTGCTTCAGTTCGAGTACGGTGTACCAGATCTCTAGTAAAACGTGCGTGGAAAAATATATCAGCGAAATTGTTGAACCACTGTGCATCCCTATAAAACAACACCAAAACGGTAGGCGTAATGCTAGACCAAAGGCTCCACTAGGCGTACGTAGGACACAAAAACAAGGAAGAAGCTTTTGAAGTGAAAATCACTTTGCTCACACAAGAACCTAAAACTTAACTAAAACTAGAACAAAACTTGAACTAAAAATGAACCGCAGAAAGGAATACTTCGTTATCTTGCGTGATCGTATGTAGTCTCACTGACTGGTGTTTTAACGAGGGAGAGAGAAAGAGAGTTTCGTTACATATTCAAGTGGCGAGTGTGCGATTGTTTTCCCCATGCGATTGAAATTTATCTATAGTGATTTTTCTGTTGAGGTTATGGAGGTATCTAGGTAACTAACTGGATTGCTGTCAACCTACTTTTCGTGGCTCAGAAGAAAGCAAAATCTGCCGGAACGTTATCTGCTCTAATAATAATATAACGAAAGCAGCTAATGTAGCACCAGTATTCCATATTTGTATGCCGCATTTCGGAACCATTTATTTACTAGAGCATTGGCTTCGGCTTCGTTTTGATCACTACTATAGCAAATCTGCCCATCGATTGATAAATTATGTCCATTTCGTCGTTTTCTCTCTTAGCAATCGCGAGGTTGTTAAACAGCATACGTTTACTTCCATACAATAACACACATACAACACAATCGTAGATGACGTTTCGGCAGAATCGCCTTCTTCAGAGCCGCTTTTTTCATGTCTTCCACGGAGGGAGAACAGCCGCTCAGAGTCGCATATGGCTGACGACTCATTTCTATGCCCATTTCTCCTGACCGATGTGTATTTACGCCCAGATTAGAAGTCGAGGACCGGGGCAAATTCGCATACTGCGCTAAGACATAAACTCCTCAGGTGTTAGAATTTTCCCAAATTTTTCATATGCACACGAACATAGATCTGCATGCTTACTTTCTTTTTGTGGATGAACTCAGATGTTCCCCATTTACTTACCAGTCACTTGATTGCATTTACCAGGATGGAGTGCAAAATACTCAGCACTGGTAAAGTCGGCTATGATGTGAAGGCTCGAATTGAATCGATGAATCTCGGGCAATGACGAATTATTCAAAACGTTGTCTACAATACGGTTATTTAAATAGAACCTCGTGCTAGCTTCCCAGAAAACGACTCATCTGGTTCAGCAGTTTGGTTAAATAGTACACTTCAATTTTATCCCTATCCACTCTCAATATAAACAGAAGTGAAGTTAAGATATTCAAAATTGCCTGCGTCTCATTTTCATTTATATTCCTTCACATCCACATGTGCAGTACCCTAGTCAGCATCGTTTAAATCCAATATCTTACCAACCATTATGATGCTGAGATATTTGCAAAATTTGGACCTCAGGCCAGATACTACGAGGACGCTGCTTTCTCGCTCTCTCAGGTAGTTCTCTGCCTAATGGTGCCATCGGCAATAACCCGTCAAAGGAATCTATCTGGAGAGCACAAATCGGCATCGAACCCAGTTAAGCCGATGCCATAGTCGAAATCACAACGTTAGCTTCCTATGAACTGCCCACTATTATTTTACACAGCACTATGATGTGAAATAAAACCATTATGATAATAAAATAGTAACAGGCAGTAACAGTAAAAGGAAAGTTAACATTGTGAAATCGTACCAACTCCAGAGATTGTTGATCAAACCCAGATGTCTTCCTTATTAACACAATTAGTGAAGAAATCATATACTGATTCACAATGAATGTCTATTTGTAATTTTCCTTTTGTAATCGAGGAAACGTAGAGAGAGAGAGAGAATATACAAAATACATGGGTAAAAACATGATTTCCTCTGAGCAACCACTCGTTGTCATTACTCTTTGTGAGTCTTCCACGAATTCGAAAGTCAAGACAATCAAGCAGGCACATAAAGAAACAAAGAACATGAAGAAAAATATAGAAGCTCCACTATTAAGCTCCACCAAAACCCGTTCACTTCTAGGAGACCAGGCAATCCGCGAACATGGAAAAATATAAAGCTAAAAATCACAACGTCAAGAAATACTAGTCGAAACTAATAAAACTGCGGATGAAGTGAAATGAAAAATCCGATAAGTACAATGAATGAAACAGTAATGAAAAGGAAAAGAAACAAAAATCAATTCAGTTGGCAGTTAAAGCAAAGAGTTAATCACTTTGGTCACATCAAATAAAAATATATTCACAGTAAACGTGTCTATAGAAAGTTACCAAGTCATTAAACAAGTAAACATGAAAGAAGGATCTAATAGAACTAACAGATATGTTCTCTTGTGATAACTGGCCACTCCTTGTGATAGCTGGTACTTGGGAACATCACAATCCGTTCGGTGAAAGTTGAAATCAGTGACAAAACAGAAGAAATGTGACAACGAGAAAACCGGTGGCAGTGAAGTAAAAGAAAACTGCAACAGTAACGGAATTGATGCAAGCACTATTGTGAAAAACACTACGCGTTAAATTGATGCTCTTGAAGTTTTTCGACATGTCGAAGAGGTTTCAGTTCGTGAATATTCACGACTGAATCGCCGCATACCAGATGTACCTTAAAAGAGTTTGTAAGTAATTCAATTTTTATAGTTTTCCCTTTGCAGTTCTCAACTAATCTTCCATTCGCACGAACCTCCCATTCGTTATGTAACTGGAACCAATCAGTCCTTAAAACTAGATGGCGTAAAAAAGTTGAACGCCAGCCTAAAGCGCTATGCCTTTGACATAAGCCGCAGATAAATTCGAGAGATGGACTACCAGTTTTTATGGCATCAAAAAGACTTATAGCTTCTCTACAAATGCAGTCATAAAGATGTGGGTGTGCCTTGAATGTAAGTGTAAATGCAATGTTCTTATGAATGTTAAATCGTACAAAAACCAGAAATGGAATTAGTAGAAATATTCGACTCGATACAAAGAGCAAGACACCAAATCGAGAGTACGAACGTCCTATCTACTCGGATCATATGCTCTGAGGAAGACGAATACGTCGAAGTTTTAACTGAATAAACTTTCTTATCAACCTCGTGAGAGCTTAATAATCCAGGAAGGTATTAGCATAGAGTTAGGATGTCACCAGGGCTGCTTTTCAGCAAAACTGCTCCACCTCTGTAGGCCGCCACCATTATCTGGATCATCAGTGCACTACGCTGGACATCGTCTCATCAGAAACAGTATGTTCTCATATAACAACACTTAACATATCCATCGAGGTCAAGACAACTGGCAACCTAACCTGCTCGCCCAAGTCATCACTCTATGATTAGTGAGCACTATCTATCTATGGTGACAAAATGATTCCTTCAAGTTCTAATCATGATTCTGAATCCCACTTTAAAGTCAAAATTGTCGACAACACTTGAAAGGGACGAAGTATTTGCTTATGGAAATGCCTCAATTTCGTAACGAATAGCTATCACTCTGCTTCTAAAACAATTGCGTTAAAAAAGCCCAAGAACCTCAACCAGAACCAGAATGATGAACCAATTACACTAAGTAACATTTCAGAAACAAGGACACTTCGCCTCATTATTAGAGTTTCAATTTCACTGCTTATAAAAAACAAGTCTCGAAAAACCGTAACGTGTGTGCCCAATACTTCATAGTGAACTCGAACGCTTATAACATTTAGTGATAACAAATTTTCTGTTTTGCGACAAAACTGTGCAAATAGCATGCAGTACAAGTCATCTTGAAGAAGTGCAGAGGTGTTACTATGTTTGTTCAAAGAGCTCCAAGCCATTATCGGCAATGTGATTCCTTTTTCCTTCAGAAGCAATCTAAAAATGACGGCTGACCTGGTTCATCGCGATAGGGAGCAAGCACGTTGGCGATAGCATCGCCAACCTCATCGTCTCCTGACGCCAAACCAACAGTTTCAGTGCTCAACTTTTGTGAGATGCACTCATGGAATTTCTGCATCTTCTCTTCCAGACTCGTCAAACGCTGAATGTAATGCCCGCGACGATTCTGAATACAAATATGTGAAACGATGGTAGAATTATGGACACATAAAGATTGATATGCTTTTCAACAGTGAATATTTTGGACAAAATGTCAGATTACTAGGTGCTTCTTACAGGCTCTTCCATCATTTAACTATATCTTTCGCTAAGGTGCTCAATGAAGTTTAATTGAAGCATTACATGATCAAGGCAGCTGCAAACAACAGTTCTGTTGGCCATGAAATAGATCCATTAATTTATGAATTCGTCGTTTTCTCTCTCAGCAATCGCGAGGTTGTTAAACAGCATACGTTTACTTCCATACAATAACAAACATACAAATATGGCTGACGACTCTCGTCGTATACGACTATATGCGAGTTCCTTGGTGAAGAAGACGATTCTGCCGAAACGTCAGCTACGATTGTGTTGTATGTGTGTTATTGTATGGAAGTAAACGTATGCTGTTTAACAACCTCGCTGCTGCTAAGAGAGAAAACGACGAATTCATAATTCAATGCCGAGGTTAATAGAAAGTCGATCCTGGGTACTATTGCAAGATCCGTTAAACTTGCACAGAAAACTGGCTTACCGACGATAGCTAATAGAAAGCAGATCGAAATAGCAAAGGTGAAACCAAAGAAACCATTCTCTACATTTGATGATCTACAAAGAAAACCTCTTCTCGAAAAGTTCATTGATCAATAATTTCGATAATAGTTAACTGTTATTTCATTTCACTAACTACGCTCCTTGTAAGGGCGCGTGTGGCGCAGTAGTTGGAGGCGCCACTGCGACAAGCACGTAGAATCGATTCCCACGCTCATAGTCCACCAAGCCTTCCATCCCTCCCGGGTTGGCAAATTGGTACCATACTTCTCTGAGAGGATAGCAGCACTGACTCGATACATCGCTAGGCCACCGTGAGTGATTGTAAAGGCCAGATATGCATTCAATCGCCTCCGATACTTAATGAAGTCGAATGCATGGCGCATCCCTCAGGGATTGATCAACGCCGAGAGCTTTATCCTTATCCTTTATGCTCATTGTATGAAATGTCCGGGTATAAAAAACACTTAAAGGCTCAACATAGGGTACAAAATGCTTCCAAGCGCTGATATCAATGTATTTGGATAATGGACTATGGTAACATGGAGTAAATAGTAGCAAACATATCATTCATACTCGTAGAACGTCGTGCTCACAGCCCCTAAAGCAATTTCGTTATCGAAAGACTGATTTTTATTGCCAAAAAAACAAGGAAGTCTGCCGCCGACGAAGAAATGCTCCTACTCCATTCGAGGAGCTAAGATGAGCGCATCCGTTACGGAATGCATAATCTACACAATACGACTTTCGATGGCGTATTCCTGTACGAAGTCAGTACTTCTGTCCTCCCACACAGGTTTGGCACCAGTCTGCCGATCGCGGTAGGATGGGTGGCTTAATCTGCTCGCGGTCTTGGCCATGGTAGTATCACTGACTGTGTGTATTGTTGCCACGTGGCTCATCGCATATATGACTCAATTTCGAATCTATCAAAAATTTTGACAAAAACTTTGGCAAACTGGAAGAAACTGAAAAAAATAGTTCGAATAACTTGAGCATCTGTTCAGCAGTAGCATGGAAATCTTTATTCATGAACAAATCATCTCTTGGCCTCGAGTTACTTTAGACTTTTCATCTTTTTTCATACGCATAGAAGAAAGTTTCCAACGAGTTAACTGTTGTGATAACGGAAAACGGAACTGCTTCAACTTTTGATAGTGTTTACTTAAACAGCAGATAAGGACAAGAAATACAAAAGTCAGTAAAGCTTACCGATTCCGGATTCGATCGCATACTGTCGAGATCACGTTGCACGATATCCAAAAGTCGATACAACTCTTCGAGTGAGTACTCATCCACATGATCGTCGATGAACTAAAGTAGTGACTTAGACAGGTTGGGTATATGAAGTGGTTCACATCCAATGGCTACGAAACCTTTAAAAACCAGAAGCTAAAACCTCATCGGAATCCTAATCGTCAGCAAAACACGAAACAATCTATCCAAAGTCATCAAAAACGAACTACGTTTTAAAAATTCGTGGCTTCTTCCTTGGAGTGTCCTTATTGGAGTGAAACTTATTACGAGTAATTTTTAAAACTGGTCGGACTGAAGGCAAAGAATTATGTCGCAATTTTCAATTGACATAGCGAACAAAACACTGTTTGAAAGAGAAAACGTATTACAAGAAAGAGGACGCGAAAGCGCAACTACGTCACAAAGAAGAAACGGGACGTTTGATTAAAATAAGAAGCTATTCTGCAACCGAATCCAACAAATGGAAAGAAAAACTCTGATGGGCTCAATTCACGAAAATTTTTACCTCAATTAACGCCCACGACGGTGTTCGAACACTGCGTACTATTTCAGCTGCTGCCTGAGGATTTCCTCTTCTTTACGAATATTCTAGAATGCTGTTCGAGTCAATTCTATTTGAAATCTTGGAGACAGTCAAACTAAGGCGTTCCCACGTGGATTGGAGGATAGCGTTGGGTACGGGATCGAACTAGCGCCTTTCCCTTCCTGATCGACGATATTACTAACCACTGCGCTATCTCCGGCCCTTGTACATGTATGTGCACATAGGTTGAAACATTCGTAAACTATCAACAATGATTTTAAATAGGTAATTGACAGATTGTCTTCCGAGCGGTTTGCCTCCTCACCGTGCCTGGGAGATGTTCCTGAATGTCGGACTGCGATGTACAGTGAGGGATCCTCTGGCAGGGTCTCCCAAGCTGAGAAGAAGTACGGCATTTCCACTAGGAAATCACCTTCGAGTAAACCAGTACCAGGATCCACTACCGTCTTGATATCAAAGTCGCGTGGTGGCAAATCTCCCTCCGATCCACAAAGGCTGCGACCGCTTGTGATGGTGAAGACCTGGGGCAGACATTGGCCAGGCCGACCTCGGGACTCCAGGGAACCAAAATGGCTCAACTAACAAATCTCCGAAAAATGAAGATTATGCTGTGGCTCGTACAACCAGTGAGGACGGGCAATTCAAGTGTCAAGTGTCAAGAGAGTGTCCACTTCTCCATTTCTAATAGCCTATTACTCAACAAATAAATGATAAGGGATGGGGATGTAACGGATTATTAGAAGCGCCCTGCAATACACACGGGAACGATGGCGCGACCTCGGCTGCTCACCAAGCCTTCCATCCGTCTGGAGTCACCAAATTGGTATCAAGTTTGTCTGGCAGCGTAGCAGCACTGGCTCGACACATCGCTAGGCTACCGCATGTGACAGTAATGACCAAATGTGCATTCAATCACCTCCAAACGATGAAGTCGAATGCATGGCGCAATCCCTCAGGGATTGATCAACGCCGGGAGCCTTAACTTTCATCTTTTATTTTCACATAAACATGTTTCTGACCTTTCAATTGGATTTGGCTGCTACAGTTAGTTTTCAAAACATTATGCGCGCTCATTACTGCCCTTAAACAACAAAAGCAAATAAAAACAAAGCAATTAAATAGCTTTCTAGGCTCCTAACTATTGGAAATGTGTCATACCGATGTACCGATGCACATAGTGAAATCTCTAACACAGCATGGTAAAATGTCCATTACGAAGAAATTCTTTTTTAAAGTGCCAAAAGAACTTGTAAATGGCAGAAATAACACAGTGCTTACATGAACGCTCCCGCTAACCCGATAAAAAGCGAAATAGACACCATGCGACCTGTAAACGATCCGAAGTGCACATCTCGCCGCTGAAGCCGGCAGACAGAGGCGAGCTGAAAGTACGAAGACCACCACGTGATGTACAGCAATAACTGCATAAGATATTCTTTAGACTTAGTAGTGCTGGTATCTCACCTAGGCCTCGTGCGACCGCGATCGCTCCTGACATTGGACCACGGACCGCTTTCGCGACACGCTTCTGCACTGCCCAAAGCCGTGGAATCGCCCCTGCAACACAACGCTTTCCGACGTCTTATAGGGATCTTATGAAGCTTTACTATCAGAAGGATTTAACTTTAAACGATTTAACACAGTTCTTCGAATCAATCACTAGAAAACAAATAAATGATAAAGGAAAAAGCTCTCGGCGTTGATCAATCCCTAAGGGATGCGCCATGCATTCGACTTCACTTAGTATCGTTGGAGGCGATTGAACGCATATCTGGCCTTTACAATCACTCACGGTGGCCTACTGATGTATCGAGTCAGTGCTGCTACTCAAAAGCTACGCTAACGTGGTCATCCAGCTACCTTACAAAGAAGGTTTCCCAGAAATGTGCACATCAACAATCCCAATCTTCACTGAATAAATAGTCCCAATTGTTTTGCACTTTTTATTTCAGTTTCAAAGCAAAAAAAAGTCGACTTACTGAAGTCAGAAACGTAGGAACAATCTTTACTAAAGTGCTAAAACAGAATTGACTCACCTTCGACGCTCGTTGGCAATTCTAGTGGTAATAAATTCGTTTCACAACAATCGCCTATTGCCGTCAAACCACGAGCCGAGAATGGAATTACGCATCCAAGGTCAGGCGGATGCAGAATACCCTGAAAGAAAACCGATTTTAAAAAAAATTTTAAAAACAATTCTTCCATGAAACGCATAAAATACAGCTTAATCTCTTCTTCTTCCTTTTACGTTTCTATGGCGTATTTCCAACACAGCTCGAGCAACTCTTTGTTTCCACAACCGGTCGATCCCACCTGTCCACGAAAATAATTCCTTAATGCGCCTGCGACCAACGAGAGGAGTAGTTCGCATGTGTTGGCTCGGAGTAGTTTCTCAGCTCGGAATAACAACTCCGGGTGTTCCACCGTCATCCACGATCGCCGATGAACAGCCGGTCGAACCACTAAAATTAACACTAGTTCCATTCAGTGCATGACTAAAACTCGATAATGTCAATTCATTCAATTATCATAGAGTGGAGATTGTGAGAACTAACCAAAAAAAGCCCCATACGATATAAAAAGCACAAGCTTGCCCTGTGGCTGATTGCATCCCGAATCAAATAAGTGAACAAGCAGTAAGCAATGACGAAAAGTTGTATTAGTTGCGAAAACCCTTTAGTACCGCTACTCTAAGAATAGGCATTGGATAAAAAACGATGCGCCTCTAGAGTTGTTGTTAACTAAGTTCGATTCTTTGTTTTGCCTCTTAGGATGTGCACCATTTCTGTGCAATGACGAGCTCTGATGCAGGACATGTGTTGGACTTTTCGTGTCGGAATTCGTGTCATCCGGAACTGAATTCATCAGCATCGATGACGAAGAACGATGTTCCAGCACTCTCAAACGTCTCCTAAACCCTCACTCAGTTACACACACTTAGGTAAAACAAAACCAAATAGAGCCATAAAAAAAACAAAGAAACTCTCTTAGATATAATCTCTTCGTCGTCTTTTTTTAGCACAAGCTTGCCCTGTGGCTGATTGCATCCCGAATCAAATAAGTGAACAAGCAGTAAGCAATGACGAAAAGTTGTATTAGTTGCGAAAACCCTTTAGTACCGCTACTCTAAGAATAGGCATTGGATAAAAAACGATGCGCCTCTAGAGTTGTTGTTAACTAAGTTCGATTCTTTGTTTTGCCTCTTAGGATGTGCACCATTTCTGTGCAATGACGAGCTCTGATGCAGGACATGTGTTGGACTTTTCGTGTCGGAATTCGTGTCATCCGGAACTGAATTCATCAGCATCGATGACGAAGAACGATGTTCCAGCACTCTCAAACGTCTCCTAAACCCTCACTCAGTTACACACACTTAGGTAAAACAAAACCAAATAGAGCCATAAAAAAACAAAGAAACTCTCTTAGATATAATCTCTTCGTCGTTTTTTTTTTAAAATGTAAAGGATAAAGTTTTCTACCCAGCTAATTCCTTAGAAATTTGCCACGCATTCAACTCTATTCGTTTTGTATTTTGCTTCGCTTTTCTGAATGTACATCTTCCCTGAGTTGATGCAGTCACCTGATGTATCATGTTAGTGTTCTCTATTTTCCCAGACAAATCTGATACTAGTTTGCTTACCCAGGAGGGATGGAAGGCTTGGCATGAGCGAGGGCGGTAACCAACCAAAGACCACGTGAATCTTGCACAGCACGTCTAACTACTGCGCTACACGCGTGTTTCACCTTTATTTCACTCAAATGTCAAAATCACTATGTTATACTACTAAGAGTGGTCAAAACATAAAAAGGATAAAAAAGGACAAAGCTCTCGGCGCTGATCAATCCCTGAGGGATGCGCCATGCATTCGACTTCATTAAGCATCGCTGGAGGTGATTGAATGCATATCTGGCCTTTACAAAGTACAATGACTCGCGGTGGCCGGCCGATGGATCGAGCCAGTGCTGCTATCCTCCCAGACAAGTCTGGTACCAATTTGCCGACCCTGGAGGGATGTAAGGCTTAGTGGGCCGTGGGCGCGTTTCACGTGCGCGCTGCAGTGGCGCCCAACCACTGGGCCACACGCGCCCTGGTCTAACCATAAAGGACATAATTTTAACACTCTATTATAAAAATCAGTGTACTTAACGAATTCACGGCCTTTCCACTTTCTTGTTAAAAAAGCACCACCAAATTATTTCGAGTAATTTTCCTAAAACAACTAATATTTACTGAGGAATGAAAACAATCAACGATACTTTCATTTTTCACTTCATTTTTTTCATTCCCTTTCTTCAAAACTACTTGGGATTTGTATCACTTGGAAGACAACAATTTTCACCATTTTCTTACTTCTTCCCCGTTCGTTCTTGATTCCCAGATAATAAAAGAAATATCAATAGGAGACAAATCGTGAGGCTAACCTGTTCCTGTTAGGTACACAATCTTTATGCTGAAGATATTTCCATACTGAATTCTGACCTCGTAAGGCGAGTACCAGAAGTGAGGACGGGCCACAGAGCGCAAACTAAACACAGTGCTTAAAAAAGAAAACACCACTGAAAGTCGCAAATAACCATAAATATCAAACGAATACAACAAATTTTCGATCTGGCATCTCTCTTCACTTCACGAATTGTTCGCTTTTAGATAGTTTCGGTTATTACAAACTACTCCGAGTACGGCATTTCAAACGTATTCCCTTGTAGATGTATTTAAAAGTTAACAACGTGCTTAGTATTGGCTTCAGCAGTTAAATTCCGTTCGCGAATTGCTTTTGCATGTAGTGCTTTATAACAAATTTAGCCTTTTCGTAAAAGGACTCCAAGCAGTTGATCGATTTTTTTTTTCGTGATGATGACTTAAAAAATCACCAAAGATATGAAGCCTGAATCGAATGGACTTACTTATGGACTAATACGTCTTACTCAACGATGAAGAAATGAGTAAACAATTTAATCAACTCTCACTCACCCTACAGCTCATACAAATCGCTGTTTGTGGAAACCTTCCAAATACGTGTTGTTGCAACCCGTTGACTGGAGTGTGAGATCCTACCTGAATTTCTTCAAAAACTAGAATATTCTCACAAAACCATCTAACCATTAAACAAAAAAAAAAACATGAACACAATTGAAGACGACATAAATTACGAGAAAGCCAATATGTTAAGCTATAAAAAAAGAAAGAAATACTCGGGCGAAATGATCAAAAATGATATTAACTTTCTTTTATTTACTACCTATCACAATTTTTCATGGCAGGTTATTATGTGTGATACAACCACAGTGATGCTGAGATATTTGCAAAACTCCGGATCGCACTTATCTGCAGTCGAAAACCAACGCGCTATTACCCTCTGGTGGATAGGCTAAAATGTCCTGGAACAGCTACGTCAGGGCCACTGAGATATATCTTGCTTAAACACTAGGATGCCAGCCATTTGAAAATGCGTTGGAACCCGCATAGTTCTTCGAAAAGACGCACCATCAAGTAGCAAGTGATTTTTTTTAAAAAAAAGTCAAACAGAAGTGGCAAAAAAAATCAAATGTCAAAATAGACTTAGGACGATGAAATGAATAAATTAATCTTGCAATATATAGAAAAATAACCTCAAATGACGTCTTCTCATTAACACACGTACACAGTAGTCGTTGTGTGCATACAAACGGGCAATCGGCAGCCGTTGACGTCAACAGCAGCGTAGATGTCACCAAACCCTAAACATCCAGAGCACATGATAGAAGAATATTCAAAAATTCGGATACTAGACAGATTTATCTCTACACAGATGTGGAAAATTTTGACGAGGTTCTTCGCTGTTCAAGAAACTCGTGTATTGTGTGGTAGACAAGCAAATGCAGTGGAATCAACTACACCTCAGACTTTGACCAGCTAAACAAAAACAAACGAATCACTCGTTGAATGGCTTGTCTATAACCGTTTGCCCAGACTTAACACTACTGAATATCATTCACTCAAAGTTCGGTAGTTGTTAGTCTTGTTTTTCTTCTTCTCCTATCATGCACAACACAAGACGTGACGAATAACAAAACGATATCAATTCCTTCCGTAATGAGCAGCTAGCATGAAGAAGTAAATCTGGTGTAGGACTCACTTTGAGAGAGTGTTCGAACCCAGGTACTAACGAAACAGACATCTGGTCGACAGGTAGCACGTTTCGTTGGAGTAGTAACTCCAACAGCTCGTCGTCCGCTGTTAAACGGTACGCACTGAAAACGTGAAAAAATCTTGTGTGATATTCAAAATCACTTTTACGCCATATTTACTGCACGAGAAATTCATTCACCTCTGATCCCATAATCTTCCCATATTTGGTGCTACATCACTAGAGTAATTTTCACAGAGATTCGATTCACAATCCAGTACAACCCGGCGAAGCTAAAAAACATATTTGCTCTTTACTTTATTTATTTATGTTTGCGTATATGGGCGCGTGTGGCGCAGTGGTTGGAGGCGCCACTGCGGCGCGCACGTGAAATGCGTCCATGGCCCACCAAGCCTTCCATCCCTCCGGGGTCGACAAATTGGTACCAGACTTGTCTGGGAGGATAGCAGCACTGCCTCGATATATCTACAGGCCACCGCGAGTCATTGTAAACGCCAGATATGCATTCAATCACCTCCAACGATACCAAGTGAAGTCGAATGCATGGCGCATCCCTCAGTGATTGATCAACGCCGAGAGCTTCATACTTTTTTGCGTATCTATGCGCACACATACATGATTGTGTGTGTGTGTGTGTGTGTGTGTGTGTGTGTGTGTGTGTGTGTGTGTGTGTGTGTGTGTGTGTGTGTGTGTGTGTCACTTAGTAAATCAGTCAGTCTCTGTGTGTCTGTCTATTTATTTGTTGGTTAGTTCGTATTTGTTGGTGTTTGTTGGATAAAGTTGCTGTTCACCTTTAAAGTGACAAACGAAAAAATTGCAACAAAACCAGCCTAAAGATCAATACTTAAAGTCCATAAAAAACAGAAAATCTTGGAGAAAAGTGAAGAACGACTAACTGAACACTTGTGTTAAACTTACTTCTTTATTGATTGTCTCCAAATCTACAGTACCCGTAAATATCATACCCGCAAGATCCGGACCAGTGCCGGAAATTGGCCATTGGTGAGTGCAGCACCTGAATGCGGAGAACCTCTTCGAAGAATTAAAGCAACAATAGATAACAGTCTTATTTTGGTTCTTTTCTTCCAGTTTATTTAGAATTTACAACACATTTTCCATAGAAGATGTAAGAGAGACTGGTATTTTCACATCTTTCTCTCCATTCACTCAATGTTAAATGAACAGAAGAGTTCTAGTTTACTGTAATTTAGCTGACCAACCTTTGTTCGTACGACCATCGTTTTGATTTCTTCTTAAAAAATCCAATAACACTTAGAATGAGGTAGACAGGAATTCCAGCAACAAGTATGAACATTGTCAAAATTGTAATAAGAAGCCCAAACAGCTTCCGGAATGTGATGGTCAATGGAAATGCTGTTCGCTTCCGAATAATCGGAGGCGATCGATACGGATCACCCCCTGAGGGTGACATTCTGAAAAAAGATAGCTGCAGAGTCATGATTCCCAGAAACTATGAAAAAGACTTGTCGTGAAGTAATATTCGTTGAAATATTATAAAAGAAGCGCCAAGGATAAAGTTACAGCACAAAATTTTAACTGTTTGTTCGCTGGTATGACTTGGATCACCGATCCTTCTGTTGATTGCTGAGAGACTCTGGAAGATTCCAATAAAATTTCAGTTCATCGTTATCCTGACCCAAAAATGTACAGCTGAAGCACTTCGAGATATTGCTTCCCCTTGAGCCAGGATGGATCATCAAAAGCGAATACAAATCTTATTCACATCGTTCTATCAAGACCCAATCAAAGAATAATTTCTCCAGAAGCATTGTTGAGGGAGTCCAATATTCGTTTCTCTTCTTTGATGTCTAATGTTGTAAGAATGTCATCGACAAAGTGAAGATGGTCTAGCCACTAGTCATCAACTTTCACTCTTATGTTAGCTCATACTCATTTCACTAAAACCTATCGAAGTCTATATAAGAATTTCTTCCTTCATACAATTACCAAGAGTCTCCCGGAAGATCCACACGTCGATTTTGGAGGAGATCTTGTGGAATTGTGAGTTATTGTGAGTGGTCATAGCCATGCCAATAAAACTGACAACCAGTCAGCCTGCTCGTTTCATCCGTATCCATGTACCCTAACCAGAAAATCCTTGCACGCCCGTCTGAAACCAAATTTGTACTCGCCAATGGCAATGTAAAGGTTCCAACGTTTTCCGATTTGCAGGTGCTAAGCCGGTATCTACCAACGTCTTTTTCTCTTTAAAGCCCACAACTCCTTTTTTCAATTTTTGCATGCTCAACGGAATAGCTCTTCTCCAGTACCACGACTACCCTGATGACGCAGTATCTGAACGTTTTGCACTGCTTCATCACACCTTCAATACGGGATCTCTCATTTATGCTGCCTACAATGGCCTTAAGATTTCAGCGACTTCGTGATCGAGTTTTTCCCAGAAAAAAAGGGAAGAAAATGTCTTCTTTCCTGGATTCAAACATGTTTTGGGGCAAGTGACAGAGGTCAATTTTAGCGGATAGCCGGAACTTAGAACGCGTCACGTCGTCTAATATTAATATTCATTAGTTATAAAACCTGTTATAAGATGAACTTTCTATAACAACTAAATGCTGAAATTTTTTCTGTACTATTCGACCTGAAATTTTAAGGGCTTAAGGGCTTTTAAAAAAGAATGAAGGATAAAGCGTCCGGTACTTATCAATCCCTGAGAGATTCGCCATGCGTCCGACTTTATTCATGGGACCACAGACGTAGTTGAATGCACATCTAGCCTATACTATGAGTTGTGGTAACTTGCCGATGTATTAGATCTGTGTTTTTATCCTCCTAGACAACGCTGGTACCAAGTTGCCCATCACGGAAGGATGGAAGGCTTGGTGTGCCTGAGACTCCGTATCGAACCAAAGATCGATCCACGTTAAGTTTACTCGCAGTATAGCTGATCAACTAGACGACAACGACGAACTATGGAAAAACTAGCAGTTACTTGAGGAAGAGAGATGGTATTTATTTGAAACGAACACTAGGAGAGTACAAAATTATCAGTATGAAAAATAAACACAAAAATATAGAAAGAACACAGTTCCCAGGATCGACTTCCTACTAGCCTCGGCATTGAAACACATAATTTGATTATCGGACAAAAGAAAGGAGCTGTATAGAGGGCATTTGTTGCGATTTAGAAAACAAGATGAAAAATAGTGCTAGAAAAATACGAAAGTATCGGCAAGGCTTCTAAAGCAGGAAGGTAAAGTACTACAAATATATGGGATGCTGCCTGAAACACCACCTCGTTGATCAAGCGTTCTAGTTCATGACATGTACAAACCCACCCTACACAGTTCCCAGGATCGACTTCCTACTAGCCTCGGCATTGAAACACATAATTTGATTATCGGACAAAAGAAAGGAGCTGTATAGAGGGCATTTGTTGCGATTTAGAAAACAAGATGAAAAATAGTGCTAGAAAAATACGAAAGTATCGGCAAGGCTTCTAAAGCAGGAAGGTAAAGTACTACAAATATATGGGATGCTGCCTGAAACACCACCTCGTTGATCAAGCGTTCTAGTTCATGACATGTACAAGCCCACCCCTCTGTTTACAAAACAGTGTTACATTTTACATCAGATTTATACACTGAGATGTTAACGATTTTCAAAATAATTAACTCATCAAATGCCCAGCAAGCCAGTTTTCTGTCAAGACCTGTCAATAATACCTACTATTATTATTTCTCGGAGAGGCGAAAGCTCAATGGTAAAAAATCGTTTCATAATATGCGTAGGGCCTTAGTTCGACCATTCGAATTCCAGGAATTTGCACAAGACTTCTCTGGCATCATCTAGCTTCTATCCACAAAGATGGTCAAATGTTTGTGATGAAGACCCCGAAACGCACCAGAACAGTCATCCCAGGATAGTAGGGAGAATGTTCTCAAACATCGTTGAACCACAATCGTTAAGAAAACTAAAACCTTCAAGTAGCTATCGCATTCACACCAAAGTTTTAATAATTTTTCTTCTTTCCTGTCTTTCATTTGTTTTTGAAGCTTTAAAAATCTACACCGTATCAAGCGTCCATGTCAGTCACCCATCCGAATACCATAGTTTTATGCTAAATGAAATTCCGATTGCTCAATTATTTGGCTGCTTGATGTAGGAAGCCCGTAAAAAAGCTTCTTCTGTTCAAGGATAAGGAAGTTTCAAAAAAAAAAACAGATTAGAGTTTCATTCGAAAAAGAGCTTCAAGATTGATTACCCCAATTCCAATTCCAATAAAACACATTATAAGACTAAATAAATATTTTTCTAACATAAAAAACCACATCATTAATGACCTCGTCTGAGTCACATGTGGGTCATACAGACGCTAAGCAATCAATCAGTTATCTCCACGTAATTATACAGTTTAACTGCACATGATCACCTTACTAATAGAGGAATTCTTCATTACAAAAATCAAACACAGCAAAAGAATCTGTCTACTCAAAAAATCTGTACATTCTCATTCTTTTAAGATCGTTCGAGGTTGTTATGAAATCTCTAATTTTGGGGATATTATCATATTCCCTCATATTTTTATCATTGGCCATCATGCATTAGTAATTTGTTACCACAAGGCAACAAACCTCTTTCCCTAACTCGTAAAAAGCAGGCTAAATTTCTTAATATTTAATGCATTTAGAAATAACAAATTTCGAAATTCCTCCCATCGGTTTACCGCTTCATCGCAGCCGGGAGGTGTTCCTGGGTGTCGGACTGCGATGTACAGTGGGTGGATAGTCCCCTCGGTAGGGTCTCGCGAGCTGAGAAAAAAACCTGCATTTCCATCAGGAAGCCCAGCTAAGTGTAAAATAACAGCAGGATCCACCACCACCATTCTGGTATCAAAGTCGCATGATGGCAAATTCAACTTTGATCCACAAGAGCTGCAAATTCCTGTGGTCGTGAAGACCTGGGGCAGACTTGGGCCAAGCTGACGTCGAGATCTCAGAGAACAACAATGGCTTAACCAGCAAATCTCCGAAACTGGGGATTATGCTAGGGCCCCTTTGAACAGGTGCAATTTCTTACAAAAGCCAAAGCGACAAGCGCTTTCTCCTTAAGCTTTTTTCTTTCGAATCATTCCAAATCCTTTTATTTTAATATCAAATTCGATTTAAATTTAATAGATTACAATATTACGAACACTCTTAACCGTTTTACTTACTGCTTATTCTTTTTAATGACAGGGTATATTGCGAAATATAACCTAGTGATGCTGAGATATTTACAAGACTCCGAACCGCAAGTGTCTGCGGTTGAGAACGAACGCGCTACTGTCCTTCCTAGGGAGTAACGCATTCACCACTACACCATGCGAATTCTTCATTTCGCTTGTCCCTCAGTTAGTTCTATCGATCTATGCCATGAGCAATCATCCGTCAGCGGGATTGATCTGGAGAGTCCAAATCGGCAATGAACCCAGTTAAGTTGAGCCTTTAATTACAATCACAATCTTAACCGTTTTATTTACTACCTAGTATTTTTAATGGCAGGGTATAATGCGAAATATAACTACAACGATGCTGAGATATTTGCAAAACTCCGGACCGCAGGTGTCTGCGGTGGGAAACGAATGCGCTATTGTCCTTTCTGGGGAGTAACGCGTTCACCAACGTTTCGCGTTCGTATCAAACTCTGGCATTAAAAATAGTAGGTAGTAAATAAAACGGTTAAGATTGTGATTATAATTAAAGCCTCAGCTTAACTGGGTTCATTGCCGATTTGCGCTCCCCAGATCAATCCCGCTGACGAGCGATTGCTGATGGCAGAAATCGATAGATTTAGCTGAGAAACAGGCGAAGCGGAGGACCCGCATGGTGTGGTGGTGAACGCGTTACTTCCCGGAAAGGACAATAGCGATTTCGTTCCCCACCGCAGACAACTGCCGGAGTCCGGAGTTTCATCGTGCCCACATAGATGAAAACCCAATGGTCGGTCCAGTCGTCTCATTGCTCGAATTGGCCATGGCCCTGGACAAGCCTCGACGACAGAAAGAATATTCAGAAGAGATTGAAAGAAAAAAAGGATTCAATCATTTCAAAGTAATAAAAAAACTAACCCGTTTAAAAAAATCGCTATTACAACCAACTGATCTTAGTTTGAACTAAAAAACCTCACTATAAATTGGCATATGTTTCTTCAAATTTGAAGACATCAAAATACTGTGTGGCATATATGCGTTGAAATCAATGCGCATTGTTGTGAAGTCTTTTAAGAACGATACAAAACGCACGCATTGTTTTTCTCACAGTCTACGAAACCGCACCCAGAACATACAGTTGTATGCAAGCTGCTCAACAAATAAAGTTCAGCAGTTTTTAGCTAACACATTTTTTACAACAAAAAAATCCACGTCAACGTCACTCTGTCATTAGAGAAACAAAAAATAACTATATTTCATGTGATCGCCAAAAAGGGAGAGTTAAGTTTGAAAAAAGCCTTAATTGACGCCTCTCGTAAAAATGCCTGGGCTTCCCATAAATACGTCGTTTTTAAGAAAAAGTACAGAAAAAGTGGCTATAGAACTAGCTGAGAAACAGGCGAAGCGAAGGACCCACATGATGTGGTGGTCAACGCGCTACTTCCCGGAAAGGACAATAGCGCGTTCGTTCCCCACCGCAGACAACTGCCGGAGCCCGGAGTTTTGCAAATATCTCAGCATCATTGAAGAATATTAAATGGTTGGTATAATGGTTTTTTCTGGAGCAGTAGGAGCATTGACGAACTACCGATAATCCCCCTAATAATTCCAGCTCTAAATGAGTCACAAACACTCATATGGATCTGTATACATACATCAACATACAGAAAAAGTGCTCAACTGCAATAAACCTAATAAAGCCTTTACAACCCTTACGACGGCAATCAACCGCATCCAAAAAGTGACGGGAAGAACGACGGTCAACCCCTCGTCTATGGGGTAGAAACTTGTGAATCACTGCAAACTATATGAAAGTAAGGAGAATACGGAAACCAAGGTGTTCTTTTGTAAATAGGCTCTAATTCCCTCCAAGACTTCCCACAAGATTTTTTATTTATGCCAACGCACTTTCGAGTAACGTTCAAGGTATGCGCTCATTGAAACTGAGCAATAAAGAACATCATTCCAAGTTATCCGAATACGCTGAAAATCAACATGACGCTTACGAACTTTTAAGGAAGTGAAACCGGCCTAAAATTATTTAAAGTTAAATAAATATTATATGGTGTCCGTAAATTGGCTTGATACTCGTGCTGGACTTAACGGCGCACTATGAAAGTTGAAATTTTTCTGTCAAGGAAGTCTAACGATGTCAAAACTTGCCTCAAAGTTTCTGGAACTAAGAGAGCAATAATGATGATAATAACGATAATGATAATGATAACATCTTATGGAAATGATTTTCACTTAACCACGACGTGTAATGAGCATATTTGTTTACGTTGTTCAGATAACACGAGGCTGTTGTATAAGTTTCATACGGCTAACATTTAGACGTCCTCGCCTTCTTCAGAGCCGATGGTCCGAATCGAGTGTCCAGAATCGTTCGTTCTTACATTAGGGTTGGGTTTTTGCAGTCGTATCGAGTCGAATCATCCTGACTGAAACACCACTCGAATGAAGTAACCTCAGCCAGGAGTGGTACCGTTTTTTGGGATGGCTGTTGATTGATATTTATTGTCGGCTGGTAACGATTTCTTTTCATGTCGACAATTTATCCTGTAACACTTAGTATCAGAACAGCTATCACATAGCCAAATAATATTTCAATACCGACTGCTACTTAAGGAATTGTCAAGATTAAAGTAAATCATTATCACTCGACAATCGGTCAATAACCATCTTATGTAAAAGTACACTGTCGAATAAGGTTAATTCGTTCGAGTGGTGCTCGACTGTAGAAGATCCAACTCGATACAACTGCGAAGACCCACACTGCGAGGACGAACGATTCTGTACAATCGACTCAGACCATCAGCTCTGAAGAAGTAGACGTCTACAATCTCACATAAGATGAAGAATCTAAACTATAAAACAATAATAATAACAATGTTCCCAGGCATTTCGCCTATCTCATTAGCGCATTCGCTAACCTCTGCGTCCTTGAATAGTTGCATTGGAGACTTATGGCCTTTTCTCCTACACGTTGTATGACTCACACATTGGTTATATTGGAGAAAACAAAAGGTCACGTACAACTCATTTATGAGCTATATTGTCGAAAATTGCTTAAAGCGAAACACAGCAATTACTATTGTTCCAGTAAATTCAGCCGAAAACACAAAATATGGAATCAGCCTCCATTGTGCAATGATGATTCTTTTGCAAACGAATTTGTTACCAAATAGCCTACACGTTAGAATTTATAGACGGAGCGGATAGGATAATAAAGGCTGAAGGATCCAGTGAACAATCCATGTAGAAGCCAGATATAGATAGGTTGGTGGTACATCTTGTAACAGTTCCCAGGTTCGACTTTCTATTAACCTCGGCATTGGAATATGAATACGTAGTTTTCTCGTCAAGCAATCGCGAGGTTGTTATACAGCATACATTTACTTCCATAGAAAAGTACACAATACAATACAACACAATAGTAGCTGACGTTTCGGCAGTATCGCCTTCTTCAGAGCCTGGAAGGGTATGCTGATATACAATTTATTAGGCCAAACACTTCAATAACACTTACAGTAAGACGAAAAACTTCATGGCAATTACATGATCAACAGCTTCTCGAAAAACTCACCGCTTTTTACATGACTTCCAATGAGGAAGGTTAGAACAGCTGATTATAGTCGCATATGGTTGATGACTGCGCCACCCCACATCAGAAATTGATATATAGATACGGGGCCAGATCGCGGGTAACCTCTGGGCATTCCTCCCTGCTATTCATTGCCGGATTTTTGGCATTTATCCAAAAAGCCTCTAAAAGATTGCGCGTTAGTGTCTTAGTTTCCTGTGCGAGGATATTGACTTTAACTTCAAAATCGTTCCCGCTATACTTTTGTATCTTGTGCATGCCTAGTGGGGTACTTTTGAAACATTTGTGTGTTCGTGAGGTGAGCTGGAATATGGCTAAGCAGTTGGGCAAGTATTTGGCCTAAAAACTAGTCGCATATGGTTGATGACTGCGCCACCCCACATCAGAAATTGATATATAGATACGGGGCCAGATCGCGTGTAACCTCTGGGCATTCCTCCCTGCTATTCATTGCCGGATTTTTGGCATTTATCCAAAAAGCCTCTAAAAGTTTGCGCGTTAGTGTCTTAGTTTCCTGTGCGAGGATATTGACTTTAACTTCAAAATCGTTCCCGCTATACTTTTGTATCCTGTGGGTACTTTTGGAACATTTGTGTGTTCGTGAGGTGAGCTGGAATATGGCTAAGCAGTTGGGCAAGTATTTGGCCTAAAAACCATGTTATTCTATCGGTTTGCCCGTCTACACAACTGATAATGGGTCTAACCTTGTAGGAGTGTGGATTGGTAGGCGCAAGATCAGCAGCTGATACTAACTTATGTTTTAATAAGTAAGTATAAAACGGGACATGTTGGTCGATCTAATATAGTTTTTTAATTTTTAATCAATTTCTAATCTAAGTTAGATCGACCAAAATGTTCCGCTTTATACTACTGCTGAAACGTCAGCTACTGTTGTGTTGTATTGTATTGTGGCTTTTCCATGGAAGTAAATGTATGCTGTATAACAACCTCGCGATTGCTGAACAAGAAAACTACGCATAGATAGATTGGCCTGAATGAAAGAGCTGACAAAGTAAGCAGTGGCCAATTAAGCGGCAGTGGTCTCCCATTGCACTAACTCTCCTCCATTTCCTATGAATACGCTTTCTCTCAGTAGTATAACATAGTGCTCTCAATGAAGAGACGAGTTTCCTTTTTATCTGATGCCTACTACAATTTTTCACGGCAGGGTATTATGCGAAAGAACGAAAGTATTATATGGTTGCACAAAAATGCTGATATTTGCAAAACCCCGGAGCGTCTGCGGTGGTGAACGAACGCGCTATTACCCTTTCAGGGCGGCTAACGCGTTCAGCACCGCACCATGCGGGTTCTTCGTTTCGCTTGTCTTTCAGCCAGTTTTCTATCGATCTGCGCCATCAGTAATCATCCGTTAGCAGCGGGATTGATCTGGGGAGCACAAGTCGGCAACGAACCCAGTTAAGCTGAGGCTGCAGTTGAACTCACACTCACTCGCTTTTTATTTGCTGCCTACTACAATTTTTCACGGCAGCGTATAATACGAAATACAACCACGATGATGCTGAGATATTTCCGGTCCGCAGGCGTCTGCGGTGGGGAACGAACACGCTATTACTCTTTTCAGGGCAGCTAACGCGTTCAACACCGCACCATGCGGGTCCTTCCTTTCGCCTGTCTCTCAGCCAGAAAAGAGAGTGTTATGCTTCTCGTAACCAGATCTAACGATTTACCTTGGTTACAACACTGCTGTGAAAGAACCATTTCTTCATCTTAATTCACGTTTAGACTGAAAGAGGGAATAAAAGTATACTTTTGTAAAGAACTGCCTTTAAATAAGCTACTACAATTCTGTTTTTGTCGTTGTTCCGAAACTGTTAACTTCAGTAAGTCGGCAACACATGTTTTATTGACTTCAATTAGTTTAAAATAGTAAAATACTTGAACGACATCCATATGAAGATAAGCGTTTCGCGGCCAAGTAAAATTTCCAACTATGTGGAATACTGCTGAGATTTTCTTCTGGACTTCCAAAGAAACCATGCCAGTGATTTCACAGGATGTCGCTGCAAAGATCGCTTAGCTTTGATTGCAAGATTTTCCACCTTACGAGTAACCCTGTTCCAGACGGACACTGGTTTTCTTTCATATGGGCTTTCGGATGGTGTCGTCAAATTTCCCCTTAACACGGTTTGCTCAACTGAGAGCTTAAACACCTAAAACATACAACAAAAAACTTTTTCCCAAAATCGACTTTCTGTTAACCTCGGCATTGATTGATAATTCGATAATTCATTTCAATAAGCAGACACGACGTTGTTATTCTAGAATTTATTAGGATACAATCCACGGATCTCCCTCATATCAGGGATCTCAAGCCTGTTAGTCGCGAGGCTACCTGGCGCGTCACCAGGTGGCGAAAAGGGGGTTAATCGCGAACCAAAAGCGACCTTTGCTTCCCTGAGACGCAGGTGGATCCAGGAGATGGACTCCCTGTTTCTCTTGCACCGATTTGGCACATACTTTCTGTATTTGCTAGGCTTGTGCGTGTGTGTGTGTGTGTGCACGCCAACGTGTGCACAGGTAGAGAGCAAAGGGAAGAATCCTCAAAACTGGACACGAATCGAAAACATCTGCGCGTAAAACTCTCGAAGCGTCCTGGATCAATTCCAAAAATTCGAAAATGGAATGTCAAGGAGGAATGTCTGGTCATCACGCGTGACCTGGAGCCATAGCTCAGGCTAATCCAATGACCTGACACATGCACAGTCTTCGCCCATGTAATGCGGCTGCTATCCACCAACTAACTTGTATAGTTACAACAAATCAACGGTAGGTGTTTAAATAAAACTGCTTCTTATGCGAATACAAATTTATTTGTTAAGTTTTACCTGCTAAGGTTATGAAAATGCTTGGCTGAGTAGATCGCATCTAAATTTGACCTTTCCAGGCTAAAGGGAGTTTCTAGGAAGGCGAAACCGCCGAAACGTCAGCTGTTATATGCTAATAAATTCTATAATAACAACCTCGCGTCTGCTTATTGAAATAAAACATAGAAAAATCTTTTTCTCATCTAAATTCGCCTTAAGAGTTATCAACTATTTAGCGTTTTTTGACGCAAATCATTGGGATTTGCACGCTTTCATCCTGGAAAATACTGCGATTAGTTTCCTAGCAATTTAAATCCAGTAAACAGTTCAGGGCCTGACTATGAAAGTAAACGTATGTTGTTTAACAACTCGCGATTCCTGAGACAGAAAACGACGAATTCATAATTCAATGCCGAGGTTGATAGAAAGTCGATCCCGGGTCCTATTACCAGTAAACAGTTCTGTTGTCATCGTCAGTGTCAATATACTAATGAGCAAAACAATCTAAGAAAACTGTGAAGACAGTGAAGAAAGAAAAGAAGCGAGAGACTATTCTGCGATATAAAGCGCGAAAAAGACAAATTCAAACCTTCTAGGGAGTAGACAAGCGAAATTCTCCTAGGAATTCAGGAGAATCCCCGCACGATTTCATTGCTTACTCGTACTCGTAGTGGGTGCTCTACACAGACAGGAAATCAATAGGTCACTACAAAGAAATGTAGCAATAGCTAATAATTCAAACGGATGATTCACTCATGCAGATGCCCTTTTTCGGAATAAACATATGTGTGGGAAGCGAACGGAATCGGACAGATACAAAACGCTTGTGGTAAACATCCACAGGATATAATTCTACCTGAGTTGGGAAATACTTCATGGAACTCACATATATATATATATATATACACACACATTCACATGAAATCATTCTCTATGCACATTTTGAAATATCGATTTTCATAAAAACTCACTCCTCCCCTCTTTCTAAAGGTCAATGGCGCGCGAGCGCCCATATCACCTCGACCAACGTTACACGGCCACATAGTGCCTGGACGTGCTGCGATCTACCTTATGTTACATGTTTAAAATGTTGCAAGTAGTTTTTAGCACCCAACACGAAAAGAAGCAGGAAAAAACCATCCCAAAGCATAGTTTTTAAGAAAACATTAAAAATGCGCAGAAAAGTTGCTTTTCTGGAGTGTCAGTTCAGATAAACAGAAACTTTAGCGCAAAACTCAAAGCGGTGGTCGGGCTTCTTTTTGCTTTGTGTGGGCGGAGTGAGAAGCGTGCTCGAGAGCAATACGTCTAAAGACGTTACGATACATGCAGATCTCCACGATTTTTATTCCATGATCTCGGACGAAGTCTTTCCAGTGAAGGATATGCACAGCTATTGCAGATATTGCGACCGATCTCAAGAAAACCACGAAAAAAAAATATTCGAAACAAAAACTCTCGAACAGGCACTAAAATGAAACAAAAAAAAACCCAAAACATTAAATTATAAAAATCTTACGACCAATAGGATATAATTCCTTAGAATGAAAGACTGTTAGTTCCGTTGGAAACTTATATTTGTTTATCGAGCAGGGGGCGACGAATAACTGCGCACCCGTTGCAGAGGGAATGTTTCTGGCGGGAAAAGAAGAATTCAGTGAATGCATGAAAAGAACACAATGAAGTTGGGTCTTTTGATGGGAAAAAGTAGAAATAAAGGAAAGAACAAAAGAAAATAAAGGATAAAGGAAGTAGGAAGGAATAAAGAATAAACAAGAGTTCGGGAAGAAATAGAATTTCATCGAACTAATCAACAATCTTCGAGTGGAATTCGAAGACTCGTCAGATCAAAAGCAAACGGAAACATCTAGGAATACTGCATACTTTTGCCAAAAGATTTATTTCGTCAGCATTTTCTCTTGCATTTAATATTTATGTTTCATTCGAAAAGATCTTTCTTACACAAAGCGCTTGAGCACAAAAATAGTGACCATCGCCCGACGATGCATTCTAATGGTTAACACCAGTTCAGAATATTTTAAAATCACTCAGAATCGACCGAAGACCTTTCCGCAAATAAAAATAAACTTCTTGCGATGAAACTCCTCTGTAAGTGTTTTGTTGGAGTTGTGAAAAGAACAAAAAAAAATCAATAGTGACATTGGCGGCAAATTCGTGCCAGTGAGACGAGTTTCGAAGATTGTAGACTTGTTAAAAATATTGATCGGCTCAGGATATGAGAATACTTCTTATATAAAGTTTTCTGATAGAAAGAATGTATGTCATTCTGCTGTTCAATTAGAACGTTTACCACCTATCGAAGTAACTTAAACGCTTAAACTTTGTGGACCGACCAATCTGAGTCCGACATTAAATTGAACAAATGGACCCTAAGTCGGTAAGAATATTCCAGAACATTTCAGTTCAAGGAAAACGATACTTATGGTCTCAAAAGGCAAAAACACACGATACACGGACAACTGTCACAGAAGGAACGAAAACGAACAGCGGCCGATGGACCGCGTGACATGAAAGTGAGTCATACCGTTTCGCTATAAATAGACCTCTCCACCACCACTTTGTTATCGTTGCTTGGTTGGAAGCGTTATCGAATTACTATCCCATGCATTATCCTCATTTCACAGTTGTACCTCAATATTGATCGGCTCAGGATATGAGAATACTTCTTATATAAAGTTTTCTGATAGAAAGAATGTATGTCATTCTGCTGTTCAATTAGAACGTTTACCACCTATCGAAGTAACTTAAACGCTTAAACTTTGTGGACCGACCAATCTGAGTCCGACATTAAATTGAACAAATGGACCCTAAGTCGGTAAGAATATTCCAGAACATTTCAGTTCAAGGAAAACGATACTTATGGTCTCAAAAGGCAAAAACACACGATACACGGACAACTGTCACAGAAGGAACGAAAACGAACAGCGGCCGATGGACCGCGTGACATGAAAGTGAGTCATACCGTTTCGCTATAAATAGACCTCTCCACCACCACTTTGTCCTTTTGGACATAGGGCAGTGCATAGGATTTCATAATCAATATGAACCATGCACCTAGGTCCAGAACAGGAACTACTTTTGAGAATGAATTCCCTTAAGATCGATATTATTTACTTCACCATCTCTTATGTGCGCGATGTGTGACGCAGTGGTTAGAGGTGCCTTGAGACGAATACAGGGGCATTGGTTCGCTCTCATAATACGCGCTAACCAAGACCACCATCTCACCTAGGTTCGGTACAAAAAATTCGGCATGCCAAACTTGTCTTTGGGAATAAAAACACTAGGTTTATACGTTGTTAGACCGCATCAAGTGATTTGTGAGCCTAGTATGCATTTAATCGAGTTCCGCGATGTTTAATGGAGTTGGATTTACGGCGAATTCCTGAGGGATTGATCGATGACGAATATTTTTCTTTGCCTTATTCTTTGCCGTCTCCTAGACCGTTAATATAATTTAAAAGCTCTAAAACTCTAAAGCACTTGGCTTTGATCAAGCTTTGAAGGATGCACCACAAATTCTACTTAATTAAGCATCGTTTGGAGGTGACTGAATGCACATCTGGCCTTTACAATGACTACTGGCGGCCTACCGGATGTATCGAGCCAGTGCTGCTATCCTCCCAAACAAGACTGGTACCAATTTGCCGGTCTAAGAGGGATTGAAGGATTGGTGGGCCATCGGCGCGGGGATCTATTCCACTTGTGTTGGAAGGAGCCTATGGCTACTAAGCCACGCGCGCCCCTAATATGTAATATAATTAATTTAATTTAATCAGTTATATTATATAATAATATAATAATTAGCAGTGAAAGTACTGATCATTACTGATCACAGTGGCTTTTCCAGGATCGATTTTCTATTAACCTCTGCATTGGAATATGAATGCGTTGTTTTCTCGTTCAGCAATCGCGAGGTTGTCATACAGCATACATTTACTTCCATAGAAAAACACACAGTACAATACAAGAGTAACTGACGTTTCGGTAGTATCGCCCTCTTCAGAGCTGCTTTTTTAAATGACTTCCAATGAGGAAGGTTAGAACAGCTGATTATAGTA
>MQTX01000118.1:488651-596866 GCA_009735665.1 Angiostrongylus cantonensis | reverse complement strand
CGAGTATCGACTATAATCAGCTGTTCTAACCTTCCTCATTGGAAGCCATGTAAAAAGCAGGGAGTTTTCCGAGAAGCTGTTGACCATGTAATTGCCATGGATTTTTTTTCGTCTTTTTGTAAGCGTTATTGAAGTGTTTGGCCTAATAAATTGTATATCAGTACACCCTCCCAGGCTCTGAAGAAGGCGATACTGCCGAAACATCAGCTGATGTTGTATTGTATTGTGTTTTTCTATGGAAGTAAATGTATGCTGTATAACAACCTCGCGATTGCTGAACAAGGAAAAAAACGTATTCATACAGTGGCTTTTATCTACAGCCCAATATATTTTCTTCACGGCGAGGTATTAGGTGAAATACAACCACTGTGATGCTGAGGTATTTGCAGGGTTTGGTTCTGAGGCCAAATCGAACCCACGATTACGCCCTTCGCGGGTACATGTGTTACCTACTGCACCACTAATAAAAGTAAATGGATAAACGATAAGTCAAAAGTTATACGCTGTGATTTCAACTACCGCCTGAGCTTAACTGGATGCAATGCCGATTCGTGATCCCCTGATTATTCAAGTCGACAGGTGATTGCTAATAACACCGTTAGGTAGAAAACCAGCTGAGAAAAGACAATAAGAACATGAGTGGTGCAGGAGGTAAGACGTGAGTCCCTGGAAAGGCTAATCGCCTGTACGATCTGGACTGACCATAGTTTCCGTAGATAATCTGAAAGTTGACTATGTTCGACTGCGAATAACAGAAAAAGACGGCGAATTATTAAATTCTTGTTCATTGTCAGCAATTTTTTCTCGGACATGTTTACGTTGAAAAAAAACGCATTGCACTGGACTCCCAGGTGTAATTTTCTAATAACCATTCACGTAGGTTGCTTAATTGGGTGTATATTTACTTCCATGTTGCTTCTTCACTCCTGGTGAAGTGAGATAATGTTGTGTAGCTCCTTCTATTCCGACCGTTAGTGGAAAAGTTAAGTTTACAAACTTATAGTAGTGATTTTGCTCTTCACCTCAAGGGCACGTGCAATTTTAATGAAGTAAGTATTCTCTCCACTTTATATCTGTCCAGAATCGAAACTCTTAAAAACGCGAATACGAAGGGATTTAGACCTTACTCACAAGCAAACATGGCAGTCACAAAAACTGACGACAAACTTTGATAGCACTTGTATTGGAAATACCAGTTTCGACGAGAGAAAACAAGTGCGTTTTGTGATCTGCAGAAAATGAGAATGAGAAGTTTTATTATTTTTATTTTACTTGACCCATCTTCACGTCCACTGTGCGGATCCCAGCACTTCTTATATTCGATTCGTTTCCTCGCATCCACTGTCCACGAAAATCTCCCAACTTTTACGTGCGGCCTCGATCGCTGGCTGCTTGAGGACTTTCATTTCATCTTGAACGTCGTAGAATGCTGGTCGAGCCTTCCTGGAGTCCTGAGATAGCCAAATTGGAACGTTCCCAATTAGATTTCAGAGAGCGATTTTTTTCCCAGACAAGTTCAGTACCAATTTACCGACCCCGAAAGGATGGAGAGGCTTGGTTAGCACGGAACGGAATCGAACTATCAGCATGCTCGTGATGACGGACATCACCACCGCTGTGTTATCCACGGCCTAATCAGAAATTAATCGTGGTAAATTAAGAAAAATCATGTCCTATAAAAAACGCCTTGCAAATTCCAGTTGTTTTTATCCTCTTAATGCATAGCACAAGGACTGCGTTTGTATGGTATGAAAGCGCGGAGTTAGTGGACGAAGTGCATTGCACTCAATTCACTTCCTTTTCAGTGGTTAAACTGCTAAATAAAGCTTTTCCAACCTATTTTTGTTCTCATTCAATTGCTTGTCTAATATAGATAATACCTAAGGGCAATCCATAAAAGTTGTTGTTCACATTTTATAATTAAAAAAAACCCTTCTTTGGACGAATTCATTGACTGGTAACTTGACTGGTGCTATTTCGTTTTAATCGTTAAGACGAATCATGATTATCGTATGGAATCAGAAAGTAAAAAATTACTGAACTGGACCCAACAGACGCTGCAAAACACTTCCAAATACTGGTATGGTGGATCAGTGTAACCCACTGCAAGACGTAAAGACGTAGAAAACACATCATTCATGCCTTTAAAGCGATAGAGCAAAGCATCTTTTATAGTTCTGCCAAGTTCCATAACCTTCAAGCCCTCTATTTTTCAAAAACTCATCGTTCGTTGTAAAAAAAAAACCCAGCAAGTCCGTAATGCACATGAAAATAGGCGTCGGTACCAATGGGATTAAGGAAGTAAGCGAACAAATAGAATCAGTAAGTACGCAGACAGTTAGGATAAGTAGCTAAACAAACATGACTAAACAAATACACATTGGTGATATCCTCATGAGCGAACTAACGAAGTCATATTCATATTGTTTGGATATCGCATTTAACCTTGGACTATATGTATTTGAGCCAAATAAATTTTTACTTTAAACAGAAATTCATAACTACATGTCGGAACAAAGAATGGACATTTCTACTTATCTAAGCATTCGAAAGAATCATTAAATGGCATAAGAATTGAAGGAGCGGATATGTACTAAGTGAAGTTCATTTCGTCAGTGACTTTTATCTTGGGCTTCTATAAACAGCACACTTCTGAGTGAAACATTACAAAAAGACAAATTTAACGCATAGAAGCACGGCTTTAAGTTCGATATTTGAGAAGAAGTTCTAGAAAATCGCGATGTTTTTCAGGGTTCTTCGAAGCCCTAGGGACAGGCTCATAATTGGAAAATCAGATGGTCGTCGTGAAAAACTGCTTTTACCAATAAGGCATAAAGCTCTACAGAGATGACTTCAGCGCTTATAATAAGTCAGCTTTTATTGTTAGTTTAAATGAACATATACCAATCTAAGACGATATTTCATTTTTATGTAATTAGACGACAGGATATCAAAATAGAGTATTGTTTAGTTCGAAAATAGTTTGAAAAACAACGATTTCTGTGAGACGAATGGATGAAGTCATTCCTAGCAATGGATAACAGGTGAAAATATCCCAAGAACTTTCATCGAGTCGTACTTGTTGTATCAGCCCTCCCTCTTCCACCTGTGTGAGAAGTAAGCTAGAAATTAATTACTAACTGGTAATCAAATGAGAGCGAATGGGAGAAAACAGGACAAGAAAGAACTTCGAATAATATTAAAATTAAAAAAAAAACTATCAGTAGATGGAGATTTCTTTCGTAAAGAAACAACTTAAGGTAATAAGCATTCACAGATCGAAGCGTACACCTGGTCACTTAACTAACTCACGTCTTTATTGATTGGTCTATAATCTACAGAGAGTTCGGGAAATCTCCATTAAAGTAAGTTGTACTATGAAAAACGCGACAAGCCAATAGGAAAAACAACTTATTTTAAGAAAAAACAGCATAGGATTTTTTGTTCTCTTGGTACACGCAAGCTGACTTCCAGTTAGGACAAGTTTCTTCGCTAAGGCAATTGGAAGCAGGCGAATGCAGAAATAACGGAAGACGAGAAAAAGATTGGAAAAAAGCGATACTCGAAGAGATGAAGGAAACAGTCGTTGTCGTTGTCTTCAGTGGATAACCGATTAGTGAATGATCACGGAGAGGAAGCGATGTTACAGTGGTCTAACTAGTTTGCCAATGTATTTGTTCTAGCACCCTTTAGAGGAGATCAGATAAACTGCACCCGAATTCATTTAATCACCTTCTCTACCGTTAGGATACGTTACGCAATTTTTCGTTGTACATGGCAGGTCATATGAAAGGTCATACAGGCGGTTACAAATCAAATGACGTCTTTTAGTGCTCCACGGTATCGAAATCACTACTACCGATCTCTTTACACACTCCTTTTAAGCAACGTTTTACAGCTCTATTTATTTTGTTGTAAATCAATGGCAAGATAAACGGGACCTTCTCATCACTAGATATATCATTTGGGGACGTGCTTATTCCTCTAAACCCAACCCGAGTTGTTACCGTTTTGTAGCCGTTCAAAATGGCTATCTGCGGCGGCAACTTCAACGATTTTCACTTGCGCTCTCCTCCTATGCACACACTGGTGGCTATTCAAAACATGTTTCTCACATGCGCACATTTTCTGCCTGTGAAGAGTGACAGAGGAGATAATGAACCACTATGCTTTAGCTATTTGGCTTTTGGTACCACTTCGTGATATAGCCGTATTCGGATAGGCTAATTTGAACGTCCAGAAATGGAAGCCAATTTTCTTTCGCCTTCTCTCGGGTAAATTTTATATGCTGTTACTGCTCGTCCAATAACATAAAAAACTTGACCATTCCTTCTTCAGTGAAGCAGATGACGAAACAGTCATCTGTATATCTACAGTAATGTAATGGCCGGAGAAAGATTACTAGAGGTTTTATTTTAGAAATAGATGCAATGGGCAAGTTTGGTGTCAGTCATTTTCCCATTGCCAACCCTCTTAATTGCATGCAGTACTTTCCGGATCATTCAGAAGAGCCATAAGCCGCCGAAGCCAGAAACCGCACACGTTCATTGCTCTTTTGTGTCGTACAAGTAATTGCATGATTGATTATGGCGGAAGTATTCGACGCGTTAGTATAATTTAAAGGATGGTGCCGTAAAAACACTCCATCATGTATGTGCTGTCAGGACGCTCATTACATAGACGGTCCAGGAGCAAGTGGGCATTTATGAGATGGGCTAGGATGTTCTTCATAAAGTTGATGAGTATGATGTTTATAAACTACGCTATTTTATCCGTTGGTCCGTCCACACAGTTGATGATGGATGTAACTGCGAATAATGATGGATCGGCAAGAGCAAAATTATCACTGGATACTAACCAAAGAGTTTAATGAAGCTGAGATATTTGCAAAACTCCGGACCGCAGGTGTTTGCGGTAGGGAACGAAGGCGCTATTGTCCTTTCCGGGGAGTAACGCGTTCACCACCACACCATGCGGGTTCTTCGTTTCGCCTGTCTCTCAGCTAGTTCTATCGATCTTCTGCCATCAGCAATCACCCGACAGCGGGATTGATCTGGGGAGCCCAAATCTTTATTGAACCCAGTTAAGCGGAGGATTTAGTTATAATCACAATCTTAACCGTTTTGTTTACTGCCTACTCTTTTTAATGGCAGGGTATACTGCGAAATATAACTTTAATGAAGCTGAGATATTTGCAATCCCACTGTCGGGTGATTGCTGATGGCAGAAGATCGACAGAACTAGCTCAGAGATAGGCGAAACGAAGGACCCACATGGTGTGGTGGTGAACGCGTTACTCCCCAGAAAGGACAATAGTGCGTTCGTTACCTACCGCAGTCACCTGCGGTCCGGAGTTTTGCAAATATCTCAGCTTCATTAAAGTTATATTTCGCAATATACCCTGCCATTAAGAAGAGTGGGCAGTAAGCAAGACGGTTAAGATTGTGATTCTAACTAAAGAGTTTTGGTACGTAATGATTCATATGCCTCCCAACAGTTTACTGCCTCATCGTGGCTGGGATGTGTTCATGAGTGTCGGAATGCGATGTACAGCGGTGGGATTCTTCCCTTCGTTAGGGTCTCCCAAGCCGAGAATGAGTCTGACGTTTCCATCAAGAAGCCTAGCTAAGAGTAAAGAAATACCAGGATCCGTCACCGTCCTGGTATCAAGGTTGCGTGGTGGCAAATCTCCTTCTGATCGACAAGGGCTGCGATTGCCCGTGGTGGTGAAGACCTAGGGCAGACTTTAACCAGGCTGACCTCGGGATTTCAGGGAACCACAATGGCTTTGCCAGCAAATCTCCGATAAATGGTGATTATGCTGGGGCCCGCACAACCAGTGAGGACAGGCCGTTCAAGTGTCAAGTGTCAATGACGCATATAAAACAGGATATTTTGGTAATTGAACTTTTACCTGCGAATTAACTGATGGTTTCGAACTAACTGCTGCTGCCACTTTGGCCCATTCGTTGTTCAATTTTCGGTTATGACTTTTGAATTCCTTTTCAGATGACGTCCATTAGGGAGAAGCATACATATTCAAGATGCTACTTCGTTATCTCAACATCTAACTGACGACTAATTACTATAAGCTCGCAATCTTCATCACTAACCAATAGTCTCATCGTCTTTGATCATATCAGCTCTCTAACTTCTCGCTTCATACGCCTCTGCGTTTTTGTGAGCTTGTAGCGGCGCTTCTTAGCGCGGTGGTAATTGTGGATTTTAAAAGTTTCGTCCACAAATTTCTTAAATTTGTTGCTATAAACTTCATTCTTGAGGTTCTCTGGCTTAAACAATGCTTGAGCAAGCGGTGATAGTAGTTATACCACTATTTAATGTTCATTCTTATTTAATGCAAGAAAACCAGCTATGCTACGGAGTGGATCTTCATGTTCATGCAAACTAGATGCCACCTTACGTAAGGTTGTGATTTTAAAAAAAGTTTAGCTGGTGAAAAACTTAGACACAGTTTTAATAGTGACAGAAAATGACGGGATAAGAAATGGAAAGAAAAGAGGATTAGTAATGGAGTGAATTCAAAGAGAAAGTCAGTTTGTTTTTTCTGAACCCTCGAACGGTGGTCGTAGATCAGTATCACAGATCGATTTGATATTTTATGCTGTTAACATGACATAAATCCATCAATTGATCATTATGGGAGCTGGGATAGCAGGGGTTAGTGATGCCGTCGATCAGAAAACTAGAGGTGCTAGTTTGATCCCCGTACCACCCGTCCCCACCAAACAACCTGGAAACGCTTTAATACGGTCATCCGCAAGATTGCAACAAGAGTTGACTCGAACAAAATTCTGCGAAATTCATAAAGAAGATGAAATCCTAAAGGAGTAGATGAAACAACAAGCGAAATGTTCGAACACCATTCTTCGTGGACGAATGCGAGGAAAACGAATCAAATGCAATAAGCGCTGGGATCCACACATTAGATGTGATGACAGGTTATGTAAAATAAAAAAGAAAGGTAAAATGATTATGAGAACATAGAAGAAAATGAAAGAAGCGTCGTTAACATCACAGCATATCAAGGTGGCGAAAGTACTTTCGATTCGGCAGCGGCGGTGGCTGCGGCGGCGGTGACGGAAGGCGACGGCACATCGACGGACGACATGCGGCAACAGCAGCCGGCTCTCTGCTCGCTGAGGCGACGATATTGAGACATGAGAGATGACAAAAAAAATCGCTCTACGTCGGATATGAGTAGATGAAATGTCGATCTCTGACTAACCACAATGCGACGCTTCGACTACACAGTGAAGTCAACAGTTGTCGAATGAGAAACGAATCTTAGCGTATCCACGAATTGCCACGACTTCATAATCCCGTAGAATGGGCATTGAATGCGTTCGTTCAAAAAGCAATAAAACGACCACCACCACAGCAAATAAACAAACAGCCTCGCTAGCAGCTAGCTGGGATATTAGTGCACATTCACAACGAAAAAACATTCCATCGATTTCACTTGTTGTAGGGTGAATTCAAACCTATGTACATTAGTGCACTAAATGACTCAAACAAAGTTAATAGAGTAATATTTAGTTTGCAAAAGAAGAACATACATCGAATTTGTCGACAAGCACAGAATGGTTTCATTCAATGTATACGCCAGCCAGCTGTCGTTAGTGGCAAGCTAAGTGTTACCATTAGTAAACAAATGGCAAAATATCCAACGACAGCGATGTATGCCAAAAGCAGCTTCAGGAAACGCTAATAGCCCCTTAGGGGACAATATGTGACTGGTGATACTGTCAGAATGAGCGGTACCACACTTCCTGAATTATCATCATCACCTGCATAACTATGAATAAGAGGATAAAAAGCATAAAGATCTCGCCGTTGATCAATCCCTAAGGGATGCGCCATGCATTCGACATTACTAAGTATCGTTGGAGGTGAATGAATGCATAACTGGCCTTTACAATGACTCGCGGTGGTCAACCGATGTATCGAGTCAGTGCTGCTATCTTCCCAGACAAGTCTGGTACCAATTTGCAGACCCCGGAGGAATGGAAGGGTTGGTGGGCCACGGGAGCGGGGATCAATTCCACGTGTGTGTTGCAGGGCGTCTCCGACCACTGTGCCACACGCGCCCTTATGAATAAGAGAGTGAATTTAAAGGGTAGCAGTAAAGCCTTATGAAAAGCCAGATATTCTTCACTATTATCATTCGCAAAATAAATGCTATTAAAAAGAACCAAACGAATGGTACGAGGCCTTCGTTGTCACTTCCTTTAACGAGAATGGGTTCTGCCTCAAGGCATTCCGTGACTCACATGTAGATTGTCAGACTGTCCAGGACTAGACGTAATTGACATAGGCAGATGTTACTTATTTGTTCGAAGCGATATTGAACAATTTCCAAAGTATAGTACTTCGCAATTACTTCATAGTAAACTTCTCCTATCGGCATGAGGCGACAATTGTAACGAACTTAGTAGAATAAAATGAATCATATTTACTACGCATGTATCCATTGATGCAAATACACGTATATGAAATATTTGTCAATTCGCGCAGTAAAGAGAAATAATCCATCGTTTGTATCTGTCTCTGCCATTAAGAGGGTACAAATGGACTCCCCTACATCCGCCCTCAGAATGCCCATAACTAGTTGCTTTCAGGTCATTCACATGGGGGCTGACGTACGAACATTTATACACCTTTAATCAGATCATACTTACAAATACCAAAATTTGAAGCATATCACAATCTATTCTAGTACAATTTGGTACAGAAGAGCACTACCACTACTTAATGTGGATTGGTGAGCGCTTAGCACTTATCGGTTGTATAGCAGCCAAACATAATTGGCGTGTGTTCTTTAGAAAGTTCGGAGCGTATTTCATTGTTCTTCATTGTCAAATGACTACAGTTTCGTGACCGTATTCCAATCCGAATCGAATGTTAGCCGAGTCGCTGGAAACGGACTTGTGCCGTAGAGATGTTTAAGGGAGCTTATCTGATGAGAAGTGAACCCAGTGCTCTCGAGTTGATGATGATGCCAAGTGACGCCGAGTGACGAAGGCAGCCGATATCGAATAAAACATCATCGTTGGAGAGCACGAGTCTTGAATAGAAAGAGGTATAAAAGAAGTAGAATTAGGTATGAAACACAACAATGATTATGAAGAATAAAAAATCATGAAAAGCACTCGGTGCTTATCAATCTCTGACGGGCGTATCATGAATGTGTATCTAGTCTATAGAATGAGTTACGGAGGGCTACCGATGTATTATTTCAGTGTTTTATGCTCCCATTCTTATAACACCAGACATTAGCCAAGCGGAACGCATGCTTGCAGACTTTGATAAAGCGTGTGGAAAGATTGGTCTTCGACTAAATCTCAAGAAAACGATGTTCATGAAGAACGGATTGGTTTCGTTTGCCCCATTCACGCTCAACGGAACGAATATCTCCGAATGCTCCAGTTATGTCTATCTAGGTCGGGAAATCAATATGATGAACGACTTAGCTCCAGAACTGAGCAGAAGGAAACGAGCGGCTTGGGGAGCTTTCAAGAGCATCGAGGATGTAGTGAAGAGAACAAAGAACACCCGACTCCGTGCCCACCTTTTCGACTCAACGGTTCTTCCTGCCCTAACGTATGAGTCAGAAACTTGGTCGCTACGTAAGCAGGATGAAAGATCACTCAGCGTTATCGAACGCTCAGTCGAAAGGACGATGCTAGGAGTATCCCGTTTCGCACAAGTAAGGGATGGGATCCGAAGCTCCGATCTACGTCAACGATCGAAAATCAAAGATGCCGTTCTATACGCCAAACAGTCGAAGATAAGGTGGGCCGGACACGTAATGCGTATGAATGATAACCGATGGACAAGGGCTGTTAGTGACTGGATTCCTCGGGATGTCAAACGTACTGCAGGAAGACCACCGACCCGATGGTCAGAGTTCTTCACGAAAAGCCTAGAAGAAAGATATGATGCTCGACGAGTCCCTAAAGCGAGGAGAACCCATTGGGCTACTCTTGCCCGCGATAGGGAAAAATGGAGGATTTACTGGCGCCCGCTCGAGTCACTCGACGATCAACGGGACTACAGGTGATAGAGGTGATACCGATGTATTATTTCAGTGTTTTATGCTCCCATTCAAGTCTCATACAAATTTGCTAATCCTAAAAAGATAGAGGCCTTAGTTTTCTCGTAGAAAATGATGAAGCATATAACCGCGTTTTCGTTGTGGAGTAACTCTAACCATTACCCAACGCGGCCTCTAGTGCATTACAATAATGATAAGGAAAAAGTAAATAGCTATAGATCATATAAAGCGGTAAAGGATAAAGCTCTCGGCATTTATCAATCCCTGAGGGATGCGCCATGCATTCGACTTCATTAAGTATCGTTGGAGGTGATTGAATGCATATCTGGCCTTTACAGTGAATTGCGGTGGTCTACCGATGTATCGAGCCAGTGCTGATATCCTCCCAGACAAGTATGGTACCAATTTGCCGATCCCGGAGGAATGGAAGGCTTGGTGGGCCATGAGCGCGGGAATCGATTCCACGTGTGTGTCGCGGTGGTGCCTCCAACCACTGCGCCACACGCGCCCTTACGTGATGGATTACTACTCACAAATATAATGATTTGCGCAAAAAAATTCTTCCAAAGACTTTTAAGTGGGCTTAACCAGATACTCGGGTGCGAGAAGCACAGTGGTTGGAGATGCCGTAGAAACGCTCATAGCTTTACAGGGCTACCGGTCATCAAAGTCTTCTGTCCCTCTTGAACTCGTTAACTGATAACAAACTTATCTTGAAAAGCTCTCTCCAATCCATAAAAGGTTAGTGTGATTGCATATGATGAAGACATAGAAAGGCTCTAGTAGAGCCAATTCAGGAATCCAGAGAGCGCAAATCCAACAAGCAGTGAACAATGTTCATGAGGAAGGCCTATAATAAATCCCAAGTCGCAGTCCAACCCATGCGCAAATGTGGAGACATTCGTGGATGGGATACCACGAAAACGAGATAAAATAACTGAACCAAGAAAATGAAAGAATCCATAATTTCTTTATTCACTAAAATCTTAGCTCCTTTTTCAGCTCTTCTGTTCGTTCAGGCGTTCTTAGTCACTCATTATGCATGATGAATTGGATTTGTGGTGGATTCGTCTCTAGTTTAAGCATATGCCTTCTGCTCCTTTTATTGACACCATTATCTCTAACTAGTGCTGTTTTCTCTGGAATTTAGAAGTAACCACCTCAAGGTATTCAAAGGTATTCAAAATGGGAAGTGTCTCATGTATGATATCCCGTGTAAATTTGGGCGAAGCTTGCTGACTCGGAACCAGAATTTTTTCAGTGCGGCAGAGATTTTGGAACAAATTTACTCCAACTTCTTTGAATTTCTAAATGGAAATGTTCAGATGCTTCTCAAAATCGTACACTAATCGTTGTGTGAAAATTCCACTGGTATCCAACCCGGACATCTAAGGCCACCATTCCACGATGATATGGTCAAAAAACAATTGAGAATCGAGTTTTAGGCTACTATGCATAAATACAATGTTCTCCAGAGACGGCAGCTATTCCTGAAGAACCAGCGGCCTGCCCAAGTACTTGAGGATTCCACCGATTTAGGATGGTGAAAATTTAGGATGAGGATGGTGGACAAGTTATCCATTACTCAGTTCGAATATATCTTCCGCTTCATTTAATATGATAGGGTTAGGTACTCTTCTACATCAGCCTTTGACATACATAATTTAAAAAAAAAACAGGAAAAAAACAGTAAGTAGAGATCGTTAAGGAATCTTCCTGACGTCGGTTGCCGAAAAGTTCCATTGTAGTTCATGTCAACATAAGTGACATGGCAGCACTTCATAAGAATTTGTGAGAAGTCATATCAAAAAACGTTCTATGAACTAATAGGCATGTAAAAGAAATACTAGGAAAATAAGAGGAAGCCTATGAGAACGAAATCCGGTGTAAGGAGATTGATATTCGTCGGATGAGAAACAAGTTAGTTCATTAGTTCCCCCACTTAGGGTATGCTTAGCCCCCTTCTCGATGTTAAAAATGTGGGCCATAATCTTCCACGCAATTCCACAACATTTTTCACTATTAATCTACAAATCAAATAACATTTAAAAATTAGTTTTCTATACCTAACTTCTCCTCATAAAAAAGTGGAATAGAACGCCATTTCGCCTAAAAATACAAAAAATAGCAAGCAGAATCGACTTTCGATTTACCTCGTCATTGGATTATGAATTCGACGTTTTCCCTTTCAGCAATCGCGAGGTTGTCAAACAGCATACATTTTCCACTTCCATGCATTTACTTCCATGCAAATAACACACATACAACAATCTGATTCTCTGACGTTTCCTCAGAATCGCCTTCTTCAGAGCCTGGAAGGGCACACTAAAACGCAACTTACTAGGTCAAACACTTCAACAGCAGAAACAGAAAGATGAAAATCTGAGCGATAATTATAAGATCTACGGCTTCTCGAAAAAACCCACTGCTTTTTTTCATCTGTCCTCCACCGAGGAAGAACAGCCGCTAAGAGTCGCATATAGCTGATGACTGCAGCACCTCCCGTCAACGATCGATGCGAAGATAAGGGGCGAGATCACGCGTGATCTCAGGACATTCCTCCCTGTTATTCATTGTAGGATTTTTGGCATTTATGCAAAAAGCCTCGAGGAGTTTGCGCGTTGGTGTTTTAGTATCCCGTGCGAGGACAGCGACTTTTATATCAAAATCGTCTCCGCTATGCTTCTGTATCCTATGCGTGCCTAGTGGCGTGCCTTGTCTTGCTTTTCGTTTGCCATCTAGGTGTTCTTTTATGCGGATACATAAAGGCTTGCCTGTTTCTCCAATCTATTCGTCTCCGCAAGTACCACAAGAGATTAGGTATATCGTACCTGAACTCATGGAGTCACCGTCCCTGCCATAAGGGCAAATTACGCAATTTTGTGTTTCACATAGATGGTCATACAAGCGGTTACGAACTAAGTGGCGGCGAAGAGTATTCGGTGGTATATCAATTATCGCTACTGATTCCTCTAGATCTGCCCTTCTTAAGCATCGTTTCATCGCTGCACTTAATTCATCGCTAATGAAGGGCAAGATAAACGGGACTTGTTTTTGGCCAAACCGTTCCTTTTGGAGCATCGCTCTCCCTCGAAACTTATCTCGTGGGGTTACAATTTCGTAGCCATTGGAGATGGCTATTTGCCGAGCCAAGTCGCGCGATTCTTACCTCAGTTCCCTACTTGTGCACATATAGGTGGCTGTTTGAAACATGTTTCTCACAACACTTACAGTAAGACGAAAAACTTCATGGCAATTACATGATCAACAGCTTCTCGAAAAACTCACCGCTTTTTTACATGACTTTCAATGACTTCCAATCCAATCAGCAAATAGCCATCTCCAATGGCTACGATGTAGTAAAATTGTATATCAACATACCCTTCCAGGCTCTGAAGAAGGTGATACTGCCGAAACGTCAGCCACTGTTGTGTTGTATTGTATAGTGTGCTTTTCTATGGAAGTAAATGTATGCTGTATAACAACCTCGCGATTGCTGAACAAGAAAACTACGCATTCATGTGTTGTAGGTGTTATTGCATGGAAGTAAATGTATGCTGTTTGACAATCTCGCAATTGCTGAAAGAGAAAACGACGAATTCATAATCCAGTGCCGATGTTAATAGAAAGTCGATCCTGGGTACTATTAGTAAGAATAATATTTTTAAATTTTTTCTGGACTTCACACATTGTGAGGATCTCATCAAATCCTTCATTCGCTTCGTCATCATTTGTTCGCCATTAATGGAGGTCATCGGATTTTGTGTGTTCAGTTGGAGCTTGTAAGCTATTCGAATGAATCGACATTCATGGACAAACTCGTGTTGACGAGAACGCCGACACCGCCTACTCCTCTACTGTCGCATATTCCGAGTTACAGTTCTTCTCCAGTGTCATAGACGGCGTTGAATGGGTGCCATCGTCTCGTCTCGGCCAGGCCGATGACGTCGTACGTTATCATTCTTGCTTGCATAAGCAAGTCCTCTATCGGATGCAAGTGTACGTGCATTGTAGGTACAGATCGTCACCATAGTTCTTGATCCGGGCAGCTTCCATTGGCCCTGAGTTTTAGCAGGAGAGTTAGCTCTCCGTACTCGTCCTACCCAACGCTGCGAAATTGGGGGCTCTTTTGGGGTCAGGGGAATGAGGTCCGTTTTTTTCTACTGTATTTAGCATTTTTGATACCCACGTATAGCTTGCTGGGCTCTAAACGTGGGGGCTGGTTATACTCACGGGTAGCTTGCCAGGATCTCCCAGAGTGGACATGGAGCTTATTTGTTGGAGGCGACTCATAACCGTCTCCCATATACTTCCCTGTCACTTGATTGCAGGCTTTTGGCCGAATTGACTCTTAGAATACAATCCGCATAAAGCGAGAACGCACTCACACACGCATGCATGAATACGCCTAACAAATACAGAAAGTATGTGCCAAATCGGCGCAGCAGAAACAGGGATTCCATCCCCTGGATCCACCTGCGTCTCAAGGAAGTAAAGGTCGTTTTTGGTCCGCGATTAACCCCCTATCCGCCAACTGGAGACGCGCCACGTAGCCTCGCGACTAACCCGTTCGAGATTCCTCATATGACGGAGATCCACCTTCGCTTTGCTGATGATATCGTTCTTATAACACCAGACATTAGCCAAGCGGAATGTATGCTTGCGGACTTTGATAAAGCGTGTGGAAAGATTGGTCTTCCACTAAATCTAAATAAAACGATGTTCATGATGAAGAACGGATTGGTTTCGTTTGCCCCATTCACGCTCAACGGAACGAATATCTCCGAATGCTCCAGTTATGTCTATCTAGGTCAGGAAATCAATATGATGAACGACTTAGCTCCAGAGCTGAGCAGAAGGAAACGGGTGGCCTTGGGGTGCTTTCAAGAGCATCGAGGATGTAGTGAAGAGAACAAAGAACACCCAATTCAGTGCCCACCTTTTCAACTCAACAATTCTTCCTGCCTTAACGTATGCGACAGATACCTGATCGCTACGCAAGCAGGATGAAAGATCACTCAGCTTTATCGAACGCGCAGTCGAAAGGACGATGCTAGGAGTATCCCGTTTCACACAAGCAAGGGACGGGATCCGAAGCTCCGACCTGCGTCAACGATCGAAAATCAAAGATGCCGTTCTATACACCAAACAGTCGAAGATAATGTGGGCCGGACACGTAATGCGTATGAATGATAACCGATGGACAAGAGCTGTTAGTGACTGGATTCCTCGGGATGTCAAACGTACTGCAGGAAGACAACCGACCCGATGGTCAGAGTTCTTCACGAAACACACGAAAAGCCTAGAGAAAAGATATGATGCTCGACGAGTCCCTAAAGCAAGCAGAACCCACTGGGCTACTCTTGCACGCGACAGGGAAAAGTGGAGGAGTTACTGGCATCCGCTCGAGTCACTCGACGATCAACGGGACTACAGCTGACACAGGTGATACAGTTGGCGCTTAAGACTTTTGTCTTTTCATGAGCGCTGACAAATACCAATCAAATAAGTTTCTCGAAATCCTGGAAACAGCTGTATTAGAGCATTCCTAGCAGTACCACAAGCAGTCGCCAGCTTCTGTTTATCGCATGGAGCTTTTAATCGTTAATCATGCGCATTGATTTCGATATATACGCTGCTGCGGGCTACGAATCGTATGTCTTGATTTAAAAGCAAACACTTTTTGTGGTTTTTTGTTCTTCTTGGGACTCTTTTAGGAGATTCTTTGTATAACTACAACGTTGCTCAGGTATTTGCAAAACTCTGGACCGCAGATATCTATGATGGGGAACGAACGCTTTATTGTCCTTTCCGGGGAGTAACGCGTTCACCACCACACCATGAGGATCCTTCGTTTCGCCTGTCTCTCAGCTAGTTCTATCGATCTTTTGCCATCAGCAATCACCCGTCAGCGGGATTGATCTGGGGAGCGCAAATCGGCAATTTTTTGAAATGAGTTCTGCAAATATCTCAGCATCGTTGTAGTTATATTTCGCATTATAACCTGCCATTAAAGATAGTACGCAGTAAATAAAACGGCTAAGATTCTTTGTAGTTGATCAGTAGTTTGACGAATGCGGACTTCATGCTGGGGTCAAGCCGTGGATAAGTGTACTCAGCGCGCTACACCTGCGAAATGCCATTTTGGACGATGGAATGGAATCGATAAACATAAAAAATGAAAAAGGCACAGAAGTAGACTTAAAACGTCATACAAAACCATTCGAAAAGCTAATAACACGAAGGCTAGCTAGTGGACGAATCCATGAACATAGCAGGTATGCAGAAGTTAGAGAGATACAAAAAATTTGTGAGGCATCCCAAGTCGATGAGCTCAAGAAACCGGTGTGTCTTGCCTCACGCAGTGGATCACTGACCGTATAACTTATCTTCAATGCGCACTTCGATCACGCTCCGATAATACTCGATCATCTTGTAATAGTACCCAGGATCGACTTTGTATTAACCTCGGCACTGAATTATGAATTCGTCTTTTTCTGTGTCAGCAATAGTGAGGTTGATCAACAGCATACGTTTACTTCTATACAATAACACACAATCGTAGCTGACGTTTCGGTAGAATCGCCTTCTTCAGAGCCTGGAAGGGTACAATAATATACAGTTTACTAGGTCAAGCACTTCAACCGCAAAAAAAGAGGGATGAAAATCTGCACGATAATTACAAGATCTACGGCTCCTCGACTTCCACCGAGGAAGCACAGCCACTCAGAGTCGGACATGGTTGACGACTGCCACATCAACGATCGATACGAAGGTACGCGGCAAGACCACGCGTGATCTCGGGGCATTTCTCTCTGCTATTCATTATGGGTAGGGACGCGTGTGGCGCAGTGGTTGGAGACGCCACTGCGGCGCGCACGTGAAATGTGCCCATGGCTCACCAAGCCTTCCATCCCTCCAGGGTCGGCAGGTACCAGATGGGTCTGGGAGGATAGCAGCACTGGCTCCGTACATCGGCCGACCACCGCGAGTCATTGTAAACGCCAGATATGCATTCAATCACCTCCAACGATACTTAATGAAGTCGAATGCATGGCGCATCCCTCAGGGATTGATTAACGCGGAGAGCTTTATCCTTTTTATTCATTGTAGGATTTTTGGCATTTATCCAAAAAGCCTCGAGAAGTTTTGGTGTTTTAGGATCATCTGCGAGGATAGTTGCTCTTATATCAAAATCGTCTCCGCTATGGTTTTGTATCCTATGCGTGCCTAGTGGCGTGCCTTGTCTTGCTTTTCGTTTGCCATCTAGGTGTTCTTTTATGCGGATACATAAAGGCTTGCCTGTTTCTCCAATCTATTCGTCTCCGCAAGTACCACAAGGGATTAGGTATATCGTACCTGAACTCATGGAGTCACCGTCCCTGCCATAAGGGCAGATTACGCTATTTTTTGTTTCACATTGACGATCATATAGGCGGTTACGAACTAACCGACGACGAAGAGTATTCGGTGGTATTTCAATTACCTTTACCGATTCATTTAGATCTGCCCTTCTTAAGCATCGCTTCATCGTTACACTTATTTCGCGGCTAATGAAGGGCGGGATAGACGAGACTTTGCCTCGGCCAAACTGTTCCTTTTGGAGTGTCGCTCCGTCACGAAACTTATCTCGTGGGATTACAATTTCGTAGCCATTGGAGATGGCTATTTGCCGAGCCGGGTCACGCGACTCTTCCTTTGGTTCCCTACTTGTGCACACAGAGGTGGCTGTATGGAACATGTTTCTCACAAGCGCCCTTTTTGTGAAAAAAAGGTAAAAAAGCGGTGGGTTTTTTTCGAGAAGCCGTAGATTTTGTAATTATCGCTCAGATTTTCATCTTTCTGTTTGTGCTGTTGTTTGACCTAGTGAGTTGCGTATGGGTGTACCTTTCGAAGCTCTGAAGAAGGCGATTCTGCCGAAACGTCAGCTATGATTGTGTTGTATGTGTGTTATTGTATGGAAGTACACGTATGCTGTTTAACAACCTCGCGATTGCTGGGAGAGAAAACGACGAACACTCGATCAGTTGGCTCTGCCACACGAAACTGGCTGAGGTCGCGAAACGGTTAACAAAACTCTGGTGCTAGATTCTCAATCGGTGAAGCATAGAAGACTTGGTTGGGCCGTTATGGAACCGAACCAGAGACCAGACAAGTATTTGTGTGACACGTTTGTAATCAGTCTGCTTTCCGCGTGCCATTCATTTTGTATAAAAACCTTATATTGCTGTAAAACATGGCACAAGCAATAAGAAAGATGGAAGCCGCTGCACGTAAAGATGAAATATTAGGTTGTTCAGAAGTAAATGAGCTTCTAAAAACTTTATTGTTTTTAATGGATTTTTTACTAACAAAATAGTCTTTGCGCCTTGCAGTATTATACATCATCAGAAAGCTGTTTTTGTGCTCTATCTAAGCATATCTTTGTCATATTTTGTCAGAAGAGAATCTTCTTTTACCAAATTTGAGCTCTGAAATTTCAGATGACGAAAACGAATTTTCGTCAAGTTTTCTTTTATGAGTTCAAACTCGGTCGTAGTGCAGCAGAAATGGCACGAAACAATGCTCAAGTTTAGGTTGAAGGTAGTGTGAATGAATCAACAGTGCGAACACGGTTCCGGAAATTCTGATCTGATGATTTTGACCTCGAAAATAAGAAACGCCGCGGACGTCATAGTAAACTTGGAATTGAAATGGTAGCGAATTGAAGGCGCTTGTGGGTGAAAACACGCTCGCAACTGTTCGAGAGCATGTGGAACAGCTTGGAGTAATGTCGGGAATAATTTCCGCTCACTTGAGTCGCATAGGAAAGACGAAAAGTGAGTGTCGGAAGAATTAAACGATAGTCAAAAAATCGACGTTTTAAACAACACAGCTAAAAACATTCATTTACATTGTAATAGTTGAATTCTCATTAAATATGCTAATCAACTAAATTATTTTTTTCTAGAGATTCACCGACTCATTTATAGTGACGTGGTGAAGTTCAAGGGAGGTGAACTACGATGTAAAGCGGAAACTTCATCTCCCACCAGAGCCACCAATATTTGGAGAGACCTGAACATTTCCATGCAATGGGTCAGTTAAGGGTTAAGTAAATAAATATTACGAGAGAATCCTGAGAGCTATTCATTGTGTCGTAGGCAGTAAAGGAACGGCATCTAGGCAAAAGTGTGATTCTCTGCTTGTCAAGTGAAGCTGTAGCTTTCACTGAGAAAGACAAAAGTGAATACGATTTAGCGATACCGGCTTTATTTACTCGATGATTACAGGAATAACAGGTGATGGAAGTGATAGAACGTTCGTCAGCATTCGCATGTGTTTGCCAAAGCAAGCTCATCTAATTATCGAAGGCTCCGGCTAGCCTAATGAAGTTCTCATTGAATTGTAAATATCCCTTACCACTTATCGAATGTCCATACCCAACGAGCATGGATTCTCCTTAAGTATTCGTATTTCTTCGAAATTCTCTAGCAAGCGCCAACGATCTTCATTACGTCTTTTAACTCAACATGACGAGTTCTATAAGTAGTGAACAATTACTAGCATATCAGGCGTCGAAAAAATGAATACATACACATTCACACCTGACATGAAATTGATGTGAAATCCTAAAAAAAAGAAAAAGCAAAAAAATAAAAGAGAGGAGATAAATAATAGATAATCGTTTACAAAGAATTAGAACTGTGTTCGATGTGCGTGTGTACACGTCGCTAGTCAGTGGGATGAATAAATGTTTCAATGACTCTGCAGAAGCAAACCTCTATCAATTTTTCGAACAATTAGCTGTACAACGTCATCTACGGACACTCGAGGTCCCTTAACACAGTTGTTGATTAAGCTTACTGTATAGGACTTTCTGAGCTAATTATCCAGTACAATTTCCGAACTAAACAATTTCTGATTGTTGAACACTTCTTAAACAAATCTCAGATTTAAAAAGATGAGATGGGCCGAACACGTAATGCGTATGAATGACAACCGATGGGCGAGATCCGTTAGTGACTGGATTCCTCGGAATGTCAAACGTGCTGCAGGAAGACCACCAACTCGATTGTCAGAGTTCTTCACGAAAAGCCTAGAAGAAAGATATGATTCTCGTCGAGTCACTAGAGCGAGCAGAACCCACTAGGCTACTTTTGAACGCGACAGGGAAAAATGGAGGATTTACTGGAGACCGTTCCAGACACTTGACGATCAACAGGATAACAGATGATATAGGTGACAAAATAAATAAAAAAAATATCCACGGCGAGAAAAAACCCATTATGGTGCAGTTCGCAGATAACCAAGTGATGAATTGGTTACTATGGATAAATTCATTATAGAAATACAATACTAGAATATAGCAGAACGACAGTGCACATAAAGCTAAAAAGATAAAGCTCTCGGCGTTTATCAATCCCTGAGGGATGCGCCATGCATTGAGCTTCATTAGGTATCGTTGGAGGTGACTGAATGCATATTTGGCCTTTACAATGACTCGCTGTGGCCTACCGATGTATCGGGCCAGTGTTGCTATCCTCCCAAACAATTCTGGTACCAATTTGCCGACCCTGGAGAGATGGAATGCTTGGTAAGCTAAAAAGCTTAAAAAAAGGGTCGAATGAAAGAACTACCGCTAGTCAAGTTGTAAGTAAAAACCCTGAAATAGACTGCACATTTCGTTTATTTTTGGACGAAATTCTCTGCGTACTTAATCACTACCTAAAAGAAAAATAAGCTCCAACCTCACACGCCAACAAAAATGTGGTATGCGCCAGGTTAGAGAGCTCTTGAATTCAAAATCTGTTAGAATTTCTATTAGTGATAAAGGTGGAGAATTTGTAGTTATTCATAGTCAGTTGGATATTAGAATAATAGAGGAGCATCTCAGTGATGTCTCTCTCTATCGAACATTCTATGAAAAGGAATATAGAAATCAATACCGAAAATTAAATAAAGAATGGGTCAACACGGCAAAGGCCCCTGGTTTAGAGTCTTCAGTTAATTCTCGACTTAAAAACGAACATCGAATTTGCCCTGTCCTTTACTTGCTTATTAAAACACATAAGCTTACTACAACTGATGATATTACATCAACGGACCCATCAGCATTTAAAGTTAGACCTATCATCAGTTGTATAGGCGGGCCAACGGATAGAATAACGTGCTTCCTAAACCTTATCCTGACCCAGTTACTAAAATTTATTCCAACCCATCTACCTAACACAAAAATATTTCTAGACCACCTACGGTGCGCGCAACCAAACAGCTGGCATGTAATGGAGTCATTCGATGTTACTTCACTTTATACCAATGTGTCGAATGACTCCGCAATGCAAGCCATTCTCGAGTTGCTCGTAGAGCACGAAAAGAAAATAAAAATGTACGGCTTGTCGATTGCGCAACTAATGACTCTCTTAAAACAGTGTCTTAGTTGTTCAGTTTTTAGATGGTCTGGAAAATATTTTGCACAAATTAGAGGGTTGGCCATGGGACAGCGTTTAGCGCCAAGCCTTGCCATCGCTTTCATGTCTAAGGTGGAAGCTCCAGTTCTCGATCACCGACCCTTACTCTACTGTCGATATACAGACGACTGCTTCATCGTCTGTTCCAATCAAGAACACATGGATGAGTGCTTTGAATAGCTAAACCGACAGTTAGAGCATATAAAATTTACACGACAAAAGCCGACCAAAAATTGGCTTTCATTCTTAAACATCCAAATAAGGCTTTCAGAAAGTGACTACATAACAAAATGGTGCCGTAAGCCAAGTAGTAAAAACATACTCTAATATAAAATACTTCCAGGCTCTGAGGAAGGCGAAATCGCCGAAACATCAGCCATCGACCAACAACACCGACAACAACGGCAACGAAGACCTATACCAACCTCGCATCAGCTGAAGAAGATCAGTTTATAAGATCATATAAATAAATATATCAACCATCTATGCCGAGGTTCATAGAAAGTCAGTCTTTTGAGTTATTAGGGCTTGGTAGGCCATGGGCACGGAGATTGATTCCACGTGTGTGTCGCAGTGGCGGCTCTAACCACTGGGCCACGCGCGCCCGACAGTACACATACACTTGTCAATGCTTATGCATTATACCACTTAGGTTTCTTACTTAGATGGCTCGTCACAAGGTGTCCAATTTTCAGCACTCTTCTCCGCTCATTTCGTTGCTTCGTAGCCATCGTCGAGTTTCATGTTGAGTTCGGTTTTTGCCGCTTGAGATTATCTTCCTTCCTTAACGAACTAATGAATGTCATTAGATGCTGTTTTCTGCAAAATATCGAATTTGCCACGCTAGAATGTTCCTAGGTTTTCATCGTAGTGATTAATCGATTTTTGGGAATCAGAAGGTTTGCTTCTTTGAGAGTGGAATTCTTCTAAGATAGAGGCGAGTCCCCTGAGTAGTCTGACAGTGTTCGACGACGATGTAACAGATCCCTCGCACCAGTACTCTAGTTATAGTATATTTAAAGGTACTTCCTTATACGGTGCATAAATATATGCCTTGGTATCGTGGAAAATAGTAGAAGACTGAAAACCACCCATCTGTAGTTCATCTAGTGTACTGTTAATCGTACACCTGTTTCACTAGCGGCGGAGAGTATGCGGAAATTTTCCCGCCAAAAACGACGCCCATTCATTCTACTGGCTGTTCGACAGTGTCGGCGACTTGCCCTAGATAAAAGTTTGAGAGTTTTTATTATTATTAGGTGATCTCTCGTCCTTGATGATCTGTTGCGTATTTGAAATGTGCTTAAGTTGTACCTCTAAGAAACAATAGAATCTAAGAGGAGCCATTATGCTGATTCATCAGCAGCACCTCCCACGGTTTACCCCGCCTCATCGTCGTTGGTAGGTGTTTTTAGTGTCAGGCTGCAATGTACAGTGGGAGATTCATCCTCCCGGCAAGGCGTCCGAAACTGAGGAGTTCATCGTTTCCATCAGGAAGCCCAGCTAAAAGTAAATCAATATCAGGATCCACCGCCGTCCTGATATTAAACTAGTAGCATGGTGGCAAATCTCTCTCTTATCCACAAGAGGGGCGACTGCGTGTGGTGGTGACAAACAAACTGGTGGGGCAGACTTTGGCCTGGGCTGACCTCTGCACTACATGGAACCACAGTGGCTAAGCCAATAAAACTCCGAAAGAGTGCAGATCTTGCAGCGGCCCGCACAACCAGTGATGACGGGGTGTGTAAAGCACCCAAGAATCAGTCAGCAGTATCCTCAGGTCACGGTTTCACTTTCGAAGTGGAGCACGTTTTCTCACAGTCGCTACATAGCCACCTCCACTTTGTTCTTCATGACCTGTTTTAAATAGCTCATTAACTATGACGATCATCCTCTGTTAAATTTACTCTGACAGTTATTCAGTAGTTTTTAACTTTTACAGAGTTTAAAGAGCTGCTGCAAATTGTTTAGGAGCTTTTTTTCTTGTATCTTAAATGCTGTATAGTACGTTCTTTATAAGGCTAAAGGAAAAATTAGCGTTTATCGTTGTTCTCTGTTATGGTTCTATTCATTTTCATCTACTCCGTTATAAGGGGGCTACGCAAATTTCCCAGAATTTAATGAGGCTGTGGGATATATTTTCAGTCAAGAATAGAGCTACCATGTTTAGTTAACTCTTCTTGCTAACGCCTAAGTCGTTGCTCGATGCTCCTTACTGGTAAGTACTTGGCACTTGATACTTGAACGACCCGCCCTCACTGGTTGTGCGGGCCCCAGCGTAATCGCCACTTATCGGAGATTTGCTGTTTAAGCCATTGTGGTTCCCTAGAATCCCGAGGTCGGCCTGGACAAAGTCTGCCCCAGGTCTACACTACCACGGGCAGTGGTAGCCCTTGTGGATCAGAGGGAGATTTGCCACCATGCCACTTTAATAACAGAACGGTGGTGGATTCTGGTACTGGTTTAATCTTATCTAGGCTTCCTGATGAAAACGCCGGGCTCCTTCTCAGCCTGGGAGCCCCTGCCGGGGGGACGATTCGCTCTGCTGTACATCGCAGTCCGACACCCAGGAACACCTTCCATTAACGATGAGGCGGTAAACCGTTGAGAGGGACTGGTAAGTAGCAGTTGTAAAGGGGAAAAATTGAACTAAATTCAACATAACTAAAATTAGTCGGTAAGAACAAAATCCAATCAGTACAGAAAATGCAGTAAAGCTTCCCACTCATATTCCAGTAATCTTTTTCGACTAATCTTCGTAAAGTATATGGGTGACGTAATGCAAAAAAGAGAACGTTTGAAGGACGTCGCTCGAATGCGGAAGTTGGTCGACGTGCACAACGGCAATTACCGTAGTATTGGCTACGAGAATCCTATAGTGTAATATTCCTTCAAAATATCTTTAAAACTGTAGAAGAATCTTTTCGTGAAATGCAGTTCGTTTTCATTTAGCAGCATTTCTTCTCGTAAAGGTCAGTAAATCGCAGACTATGGTGCTCATCTCGACCAATAGAGTCTTCGAAATGTTTTTTATGCGGACGAAGCAGTAATCATACTGAGATAGCCGCCCTTATCGGATTTGCTGTGATGTCGAGGAAGTCACGTCGTGTAAACGTGTCCCATGGCCAAATCTATTCTAAACGGGTGTGACCGGAGCAATTTTGCGTAGCCGAAAGCAAAATTTTGTTCATTGCTCGCTCCTGACTTTTTAGAAACTTCTTGCCCAAAATACTGAAACGTTTTATCCTGATTGTTTTATGTTTCAAACAAGCCCCTTGGCAACTGTGCTTTTTTCCTTTGCTTTGGAGGTAAAAGTAAAGCAACGAGGGAACTTGATTGAGGTAATTGATTTCGTTGTTTCTTCCTTATTATTCTTCTTCTTTGAAACCTGTTACTTTTTATTGTTTTGTTTAATCATGATCCCATTTAAATATCGATTTGAACTAGAAACGTATTCGATGGCGCTGCGATTTGCCTCCGAATCGATAATGGCGTCGTTTTCGGCTACCCAGCACCCACCACCCACCACCATGAAGCGTCTCCACTTAGTGTCGGCGGCTTTGATGTTTAGGTAGTATTAACGGTTTTTCAGTAGTAATAGCTGCGCTTGTTCACCATCTTCTATTATTCGTGCGACAATCGGTACTTAATCCCTTAACTCCAGTAATCGAATTCTGTAAATCAAATTTCCCGCCGTTCATCATTACATTGGTTGTGTTACCTAATTTTCTATGTTTTTTCCCATTGCGATGAAACTGTTCCTTCTCTCAGAGCTTGAAAGCGCCTTGTGAAATGATTGCACTGTTTTCCCGCGTATTCAGAAATTCCATCGTCGAGAATATGGTGCAATCTTTCTAGACTCTTCTGAGTTGTTTCTAGTTTTTTTTTTTGTATTTTGTGCTTTATGCGGCTGGTCTTTCACATCTACTGTACGGATTCCAACACTTCTTGATTCGATTCGTATCCCGTCGTCCACGAAGATCTTCCAACTTTTACGTGTAGGTTCGGCTGCTTCGGGATTTTTCCTTTCGTCGTGGATGTCGTTAATTGCTGGTCGAGTCGATTCCCCACGGAGTCCTAAGATAGCCGGACTAGAGCGTTCTCACTTGAATTACAGAGAGTGACTGTCTTCTGGACAATTCCAGTTCCAATTTCCCGACTCCGGACGGATGAGAGCGTTGGTGAGCCCGCAGCGGAATCAAATGGGGCGGAACCTTGTCATTTTCTAAAATTAATGCTGGCAATGTTAATTTTCAAATATGCGTCAACCATCCGTTCTCCACCTCCTTTGTACACCCTTGAGCGTAATGCTTTCGATTCCTTTTTTAAGTTAAAAGACTTCGGAATGCGTTGACCTTTATGAAATTATCTCCTGATTCGTTTTAACCTCCGCTGTGGTTTCAGTCGGTATTTCTCCCGTATGAACAAATCTATAACGGCCTATAAGAATAATAATTTCAGGGGCCACTTAAAATGTTTCTAACTAGAGAAATATTTTATACGTACGAGGATTTGGAGGACCAGAAATTCAGTTATGTTATCGTAAAAGCCAGCTGTAGTTTAAGGTTACACAAAGTGATCAGTTAAGCCTTCCAACGGTTTACCACCTCATTGTGACTGCGAGGTGTTCCTGGGTGTTGGACTGCGATGTACAGCGGGGGATTCGTCACTACGGAATGGTCTCCCAATCTCAGGAGTCTGGCGTTTCCGTCAAGAAGCCTAACTAAGAGTAAACCAATACCAGGACCCACCACCGTCTTGGTATCTAAGTCGCATGGTGGTAAATTTCCCTCTGATCCACAAGGGCTGCGATTGCCCGTGGTGGTGAAGACCTGGGGCAGACTTTGGCCAGGTTGACCTCAGGATTCTAGGGAACCACAATGGCTTAACCAGCAAATCTCTGATTATGGTGATTATGTTTGGGCACGCACAACCAGTGCGGACGGGCCAGTCAAGTGTCAAAGTGATCAGTTCACTGTATTCTTGGTGGTTGAACACATTGGTTATGTCTCTGTGTCCTGTGCGCACTAAGTGTATTTAGTTTAGTTTTAAGTTAGTGTGATCAGTATTGATTAATTCATGTTCCATCTACAAATTCATTGGGCCCCCAATAAATGTGATAGCAACAGTGATGCTAAGATATGAGCAAGACATGGATCCTTAGCAGCTTTTCGAACCCGCGACAACTCTTTGTGGGGCTCACGTGTTATCCACTACACCACCGAAGTTCTTGCTTTGCCTTTCGCTGAGCTAGTTTTTATCCTATCCGTCCCATTAGCAATCACCCGTTCACTGGAGTAAGTTAACAAATGTGTGGTAGTTAGGTCTCTCGGGAATCAGAACATGTATAAATTACGTTTTTCAGTCATTTACAGGGAATTCCGGAAATTCGAATTCGGATGGCAACATCTCGACGGATTCTAGTGACCAGTGCGTCATTTTTGTTCTTTGCTTTTGTTCTCTAACTTCTATGACGTCCTAACTTTGCAGAATTGCATTTTGTTGTTTCTAAGTGGTTTAAAGTTAAATTGGATATGTTCCTATGCAGTGCCTTCATTATATGATTAAAATGTGACAAAGTAGAAGTTATTGAATGTCTCTAAATGAGTGATAGTGGCCAGTGTTGTTATGACGTGTATTACTATGTGTAGTCGCTTACATTGGACTACATTGGACAGCGCCTTTTCACAAGTAATTCAGGCTCAATCCTATTTGCCATTGCTTTCTTTCCTTGGTAATGGTTGTTTCCATCAATGGTGGTGGTCTGCCTCGAGAATGGCTATGTGTATGAGTATCATTCAACGATCTACAATGAATTTGCATCTATGAATACAGTTGATTGATGCAGCCCCAAAAATGATCCATCCATCTCGTTGTAAGTGGTCGTTCTATATGACGGTGCTTGCATTCGCTTGAAGTCCATTCTGGCATACTGTTCGTATCGTCCCCATATCATCGACTCCTCTGATTACAACCGGCCCATTTATGTTTCGCTTTCAAGGAGTGTTTTCCTGGATCTACAAAATTAGGTTACTTTCAAGTGTGTTATGTACTCCAGCTTATGCGTACGAGTTATACATCAGAACTCATCGTTCAAGTGCTCTCTGAGTAAGATTGTTGAAATGGTTGAAGTGTCAGATATATTGCGGATCGTTGAGTATCAGGAAGCTGAATGCGGAGTTCTAGGTGCAGTACTTGTTGATCGGTGGCTTCTCTGAAAGTTTCAGACAGGTGCATGATGTTTTATTATGCGGATATTTTCATTTCCATCTGTACTTTGTCCGAGTTATTTCTTCTTTCTTCCTCTGTTTTCCTGCTATCTGCAGCAACTACGTAGTTCCGTTCAATCCACAATGACGCTCATCTCTCTGGGGGGTGTTTGGGAGACGGGCAATATCTTTTGCTGTCCCTCTTGTCTTACATGTTTAATGGTACTAACGGCATTCATCTGGCAATAATTAGCAATTCCTAATTGTTAGTTATCGATTGTGCATTGTTCCAAATTCTTTAATGTTTCCGAAATTTCTGCCGTCTTAACCGTGCTGTCGTCTGTCGTTGGATCAACGACCTCTTTATCCAATCCCTTAAGGAACTTATAATTAAATGAAGAACACGAGGTAAGAGTAATGGACACTATAAACCCTAACTTTTATGAGTGCCTTCTCTTTTAAGACATCTAGTGTTTTTTTTCTGTGAAATTTAAATACATTTTAACGCATCGGGCGTGTGTAGTGCATTGGTTAGAGGTGCCATTCGAACTCATCGTCGTTGCTACTATTCCGCGCTTCAGGTTAACCAAACCTTCCATTTCTATGGGGTAGCAAATTGATATCAGGATTGTCTGGATGTTTGGACCGCCTCAAGTCGTTGGCTTGGACGAGATATGCATTTAGTTGCATCTAAAGATGCTTTGTGAAATCGAATGCAAGGCGCACCCCTCAGAGATTAATCAACGCCGAGAGCTCTATTCTCATTATTTAACATTTATCTCATTAGTTGCCTTAATTATAGTTATATTTCATCTTTGTTCCTTTTACATCATTTTTATGTGAAGCTCTGCTCTTATGTTAGTTAGCATTTTACTTAGAAGACACGGGTGTCGAGGCGGTCTGTAATGCACATGGGATCGATCCCGCGCTCCAGGCTCACTAAGCCTTCCATCCTTTCAGAAAGAGCAAATTGGTACCAGACTTGTCTGGGAGGATAGCAGCACTGGCTCGATACATCGTCGGGCGACCGCGAGTCATTGAAAGCCCAGATATGCATTCAAGCACTTCCAACGATAGTGAATAAAGTCGAATGCATGGCGCATCCCTCAGGGATTGATCAACACCGAGAGTTTTATCCTTTTTTATTTTCGTTTATTTAGACCAATTGGCGAAACGCGCACTTTTCTCAACTACTTGTTCGCACCGTCGTGGCGTTTGCTTTTTTCCTGCTATTCAATAGCAGTGTACATCAGAACTATCACACCATGTTTAATCACTGATGTTCAGATGGATTTTAGATTTCCCATTTGAAAATTCAATTAGGATCATATCTATGCTCCAAGATGGATGCAACATTGGAAAGAACGTAGTCGCAAGGTTGCAATCATTCATACCATGCACGAGCGTCGGCAACAGCATATGATGACGAACACGGAACACTTTCGTACGGCTAGCTCAGAACTCCAGATAGAAATCTTGCCTAGCCAATGAAATTGCAATTAAGTGCAGAGTGCTCATGTGTCCGCACATTCAATAAAGATGATTCATGCGTGGGTTCAGATACGGAAAAGCCTTGCTTTATAGACGTCATTGTTTTTTCTCACCGTATGTGGACGTACCACGATTCAAAAATAGTTACTACCCTACATGGTGTCGGGATTTCTTCGATAATTTGGCTGCAAACTGGGGATGCGAAAATCAGCGCAGATTTCGCCATCGCCTTCTCATAATGAGGCTGTTGGCGTGGTGGATATCGGCAAATGCTTAAAATTATTCTCTTGCTTGGCCTCGAGGCACGCGACGTTAGCTTTCATCTTTTTGGCTGGATTCTAGTTTTTTTTTCGTTGGCCGGAAAAATGTCCGTCCACCACTTCTATTGCCTATTTTCCAAACAATTCACTAGACTATGTCCTTGTTTTTTCCCTCTTTTTCATGTCTTTAAATCCATCTTCTTCGTATTTTTCAGTTTTGGTAGATCGAAATTAAGTAGGAGCGATTTGCTTGATTACACGTTTTGATGAACATGAATTGAGAAAATGTTAACTTAGGGTCTGCCATAAGTTAATTTCTACTCACACGGTGCGAGAATAATCTAAAGCGAATTTTATTAGTTCCAGTGATAAATGTGAGAGTCTACTATTCTTTGGTTAATAAAAAAAACACTTGTCTCACAACAAAGAAATTCAAATTTTCTGGAGCTCACCAAATGTTCTTTGCACTTCTTCTCCGTCGCCTTCGTATTTCGAAAATGAAAGCAGTTAAAGTGTGGTATTTGGTCCATAGGAGCGTGATGATATCTTTAAATGCTTCTTTGACGTCTAAAGTTGTTTAAGGGTTCGTTTAGAACTTTAAAAATTAGGATCTTGCTTTCATTGCTTTCGGAAATCTTAGTCACAAATAACTTTAAAAGTCCAGTAACATTTCTAAAGAGCCATAGGTATTCCTAAGCGCATAGAACAATATAACTTCAATGATGCTGAGATATTTGCAAAACTCCGGACCGCAGGTGTATGCGGTGGGGAACGAACGCGCTATTGTCCTTTCCGGGGAGTAACGCGTTCACCACCACACCATGGGGGTTCTTCGTTTCGCCTGTCTCTCAGCTAGTTCTATCGATCTTCTGCCATCAGCAATCACCCATTAGCGGGATTTATCTGGAACCCAAATCGGCAATGAACCCAGTTAAGCTGAGGCTTTAGTTATAATCACAATCTTAACCGTTTTATTTATTGCCTGCTCTTTTTAATGGTTGGGTATACTGCGAAATATAACTTACCGCAAGTGTCTGCGGTGGTGAACGCGTTACTTCCCAGAAAGGACAATAGTGCGTTCGTTACCTACCGCAGGCACCTGCGGTCCGGAGTTTTGCAAATATCTCAGCATCATTGAAGTTATATTTGGCATTATACCCTCCCATTAAGAAGAATATGCACTAAATAAAACGGTCAAGACGTAGAAAATTGTTCGTTTATAAGCTTATCTGGTCATCATCTACTGAATTATTTCACTTATTGAAAATTATCAGCAGTTTGCGAAAAACCGAACCAGAACACTGAGTGTTGAAAACGTTAAATGTTAAAAAGGGTACGACGATTCTTTTTTCAAATTGTTCCATTCTAACAATTCTGCAAGTCTCATCATTACTCAAAGTCGTCTGCTCGGATTCTTTTCGCTAGAGTATCAGCAGTATTTGCAAAACTCCGGACCGCAGGTGTATGCGGTGGGGAACGAACGCGCTATTGTCCTTTCCGGGGAGTAACGCGTTCACCACCACACCATGGGGGTTCTTCGTTTCGCCTGTCTCTCAGCTAGTTCTATCGATCTTCTGCCATCAGCAATCACCCATTAGCGGGATTTATCTGGAACCCAAATCGGCAATGAACCCAGTTAAGCTGAGGCTTTAGTTATAATCACAATCTTAACCGTTTTATTTATTGCCTGCTCTTTTTAATGGTTGGGTATACTGCGAAATATAACTTACCGCAAGTGTCTGCGGTGGTGAACGCGTTACTTCCCAGAAAGGACAATAGTGCGTTCGTTACCTACCGCAGGCACCTGCGGTCCGGAGTTTTGCAAATATCTCAGCATCATTGAAGTTATATTTGGCATTATACCCTCCCATTAAGAAGAATATGCACTAAATAAAACGGTCAAGACGTAGAAAATTGTTCGTTTATAAGCTTATCTGGTCATCATCTACTGAATTATTTCACTTATTGAAAATTATCAGCAGTTTGCGAAAAACCGAACCAGAACACTGAGTGTTGAAAACGTTAAATGTTAAAAAGGGTACGACGATTCTTTTTTCAAATTGTTCCATTCTAACAATTCTGCAAGTCTCATCATTACTCAAAGTCGTCTGCTCGGATTCTTTTCGCTAGAGTATCAGCCAGCAACTGATGACTGACGTATGTTGTCGGCGTGCATAAACCGTCACTCATTTCGACGTCTGCCACCCACTCCGTCCGAAGATTGGATTAAGGCCCGACGCCGTTGGTGTCGTCCGGCTTTACAAATATTTTCTTGAAGAACACAGTTGAGATAATTGAGGTGCTTTGTGACATCATTTTCTTGGGAGTTGACTGTTGTCAAGTTTCAGTTTTAATTAATTCTTTTCCCTAGCCTCTATTCACCGATTCACAAAAATGACATCAAGCGACACTACATTTCATCAATCCAGAGTTTGAAATGTTATTTAAAAGTTGCAGATTTGTCATCACGATTGTAGTTGTTTCGAGGTTCCGCGAGATACGCTCATTTAGCAAACGAGGAGAGTTCGATGGAAAAGTCGAATGGAGCAACTTCTTTTTTAACAATCAACTCTTACATTGCTCAAATTTAGTTCACGTATTTCTTCAAATTCATCGTTCTTGGATAGAATTTTCCTATCTTCTCGACATCATGAATGTTACTTTTGCGTAACTTTTCCTAGAATATTTTGGGTATTTTCACCACTCGCCGATATGGACCGGTAGAAGGTTTATTACCATGCGACTAGGAAAACGGTAACGATTCATGTGACTAGTTAATCACCTAATGCGGAGTTCAAATCACCGGTATCACCTGTAGTCTCGTTGATCATCGAGTGACTCAAGCGGGCTCCAGTAAATCTTCCATTTTTCCCTGTCGCGTGCAAGAGTAGCCAAATGGGTTCTGCTTGCTTTAGGGACTCGTCGAGCATCATATCTTTTCTCTAGGCTTTTCGTGAAGAACTCTGACCATCAGGTCGGTGGTCTTCCTGCAGTACGTTTGACATCCCGAGGAATCCAGTCACTAACAGCTCTTGTCCATCGGTTATCATTCATACGCATTACGTGTCCGGCCCACATTATCTTCGACTGTTTAGCGTATAGAACGGCATCTTTGATTTTCGATCGTGGACGCAGGTCGGAGCTTCGGATCCCGTTCCTTACTTGTGTGAAACGGGATACTCCTAGCATCGTTTTTTCGACTGCGCGTTCGATAACGTTGAGTGAACTTTCATCCTGCTTACGTAGCGACCAGGTTCCTGACACATACATTAGGGCAGGAAGAACCGTTGACTCGAAAAGGTCAGCACGGAGTCGGGTGTTCTTTGTTTTCTTCACTACATCCTCGTTTCTCTTGAAAGCTCACCAAGCCGCTCGTTTCTTTCTGCTCAGGTCTGGAGCTAAGTCGTTCATCATATTGATTTCCCGTCCTAGATAGATTTAACTGGAGCATTCAGAGATATTCGTTCCGTTGAGTGTGAATGAGGCATACGAAACCAATCCGTTCTTCACGAGCATCGTTTTTGTGAGATTTAGTCGAAGACCAATCTTTACACGAGCTTTATCAATGTAGGCCAGCATTCGTTCCGCGTGGCTAATGTTTGGTGTTTTAAGGACGATGTCATCAGCAAAGCGAAGATGATGTAATTGCCAACAGTCGATTTTCACTCCGTCCTATTCCAGTGTTCGCATGATGTTCTCGAGGGTAGCGGTTAATAATTTTTGCGAGATGGTACCGCCTTGCCTAACCCCTCTTCTGACGTCAATGTTAATATTGTTGTAGAATGGTCATATCTTGGTTGTGAAATTTTTGTACAGCTCACGACGAATCTTTGTGTACTGAGTAGGGATTTCTCGGGCTTCCATGACTGCTTCTATCTCAGTTGAATCGAAGGTCTGTTAATCGATGAAAGTGAGACAGAGCGGTCTTTTGTACTCTCGCGATGCTTCAATGAGCCTTGTTAACGTGTGAACATGGTCCATCGTACTAAATCCTTTTCGAAACCTTGCTTGCTAACATGGCTGTCTTTCGTCCAGTGTTCCGTCAATCCTGTTTAGGATCACTGGAGTGAAAAGTTTGTAGACGACAGACGGCAAGCAGATTGGGCGGTAGTTACCGATATTGTGTAGGTCACCCTTCTTCAACATTGACACAGTCTTGCTGGTCTTCCACTGAGTAGGGAGCTTGCATTCAAGCAGATAGCATGTCAAGAGCCGAGCCAGTGTGTTTACGAGGACTGGCGGAAGGTTCTTCAGGTGTTCTGATCTCATCTGCCTGGACCTGGTGCTGCTCTATTTTTTCATCGACAAAATAGAATGTTGGATTCTGGAAGGGAGAACCGGTGGTACGACATATCCATCCTCTTTTATTTCATATCACGGGAGGCGGACGTGGCTATCGAAGAGATCTGAGTAGTATTCGTGGATGATTTTCTCCATTGCCTTTCTGGACGCTGTTATTGTTCCATCTGAGCGTTGGAGTGCAATCACCTTGGTCTTGTAATTGGCGAAGCTTCGGCGGGCTTTGCGTATGCTTTTCCCAGTCTCTGCAGTTTCGACCATTACTGCTGCTCTTCTCTCTTTAAGATCGTCTTTTATCGTCTGTCTGAACAGTTTTGCAAGTTCGCAAGTTAACTCGCGGTTGCCTGCAGCTCGTGCGATTCTTCGCTGGCGTATCAGCTCGAGAGCTTCTGGAGACAAACGTCTCTTGGTGACATTCGAATTCTTAGCTTCTATAGCGCTAACGTAAAGATGTTGAATGACCCGATCGTATTCTTCATCGATGTTATCGACAACGGCATCTTCCCAACAGCGGAGCAATGAGTTGAATAAGTCCCAATTTATGATGGTTTTTGGACCTGGTTTTTTAATTCACCGGCTTTTTCTCCATCATGCGAGAAAGGGATTTCTGCACGAAGGAGGCGGCGGCCTGATCTTGTGCAGAAGTTTGGGACAATAGCAACAACGGTTAGGCACAACCTTCGGTTTACTACGATGTGGTTTATTTCGTTATGGTACTCTTCGCTGGGAGACTTCCACGTCCAGCCTTGACGGTGGGGCTTCTGGAATTACGAGTTACCATGGATGGTCTTAGTCGTCATGATAAACTCAGATAACTGCTCACCCTGTTCGTTCCATTCTATCCGTGCGTCCCAACGTGAAGTTCTTCTAGCATTTCTGTTGGTCCAATCTTCGCGTCGAAATCTCTAAAGATAACCTTGAAGAATGTATGACTTTCTCTGTAGAACTTCTCCAACTCCATATAGAACGCTTCGACTTCTTCGTCATAGTTTGATGTCGGCGCGTAAACGACGATGATTGTCAAAACGGGCATTGATCCACATCTTTTTAATAGTAAACGTCCGATTCGGATTGTAAGCTGTTCGAATGAATCGATTTATCATGGGCAAACTCGTCTTGACGAGAACGCCGACGCCGTCGACTTCTGTTCTGCCGCATGTTCCGAGGAACAGCTCTTCTCCGGTGTCATAGACGGCGTTGAATGGGTGGGGTCGTCTCGCTTCGGCTAGGCGGATGACGTTATATCTTATCCTTTTTGCTTGCATTGTCTTCTATTGAGGGCTCGGATGCAAGTGTACGTGTATTGTAGCTGCAGATCGTCACCATAGTTTTTGGTCCAGGCAGCTTCCATTTTCCCTGAGATTTTACAGCCTCTCCGTGCTTGTCCTACCCAACGCTGCGAAATTGATTGTGAGCTCTTTCGTGGTCAGGGGAATGAGGCCCCCGCCCCCTTTTTTTTTTACTGTGTTTAGCATTTTGGTACGCACGTATAGCTTGCTGAGCTCTGAACGTGGGTGGCTGGGTATACTCACTGGTAGCTTACCAGGCTCTCCTTGAGTGGACATGAAGCTTATTTGTTGGAGGAAACACCTATCCTCGTCCCATATGCATCTCTCTCTTTCTCACTTTATTGCACGCTTTTGGCCGAATCAACTTGTAGAATACAATTCGGATTAGCGAAGACGCACCCACACACGCATGCATGTATACGTTTCGTAAATATAGAAGTATGTGTCAAATCGGCGCAGCAGGAACAGGGAGTCCATCCACTGGGTCCACCTGCGTCTCAGGGAAACAAACGTCGCTTCTGGTCTGCGGTTAACTCCCTAGTCACTACCTAGGGACGCGCCACGTAGTCTCGCGACTTTCCGGCTCGAGATCCGTGGTACGCAGTTCGAAACTCTTCACAGTTACTTTTGTTTGACGAAGAAAATCCTAGAATTTGAGTTAAATACTTCGAACACCTCTTCAAATCGTACTTAATTTGCTTGGAACACGTATAGCAGTTGTTACCAACGAACGAATCTGTTCGTTCGAGAACCAAGAAAAGGCAAAGCTTATACCCTAGACACGGTATCTTGAATCATATTCTGAACTTACTTTGTACTCTTAAGTGTTTTATGGTGGCTCTCGTTTTTTAAAAAATGTTCGCCTCACTTCATCCTTGAGACCAAGCACTATGTAAATAAGTAGAAACAAAGAAGATACTCACTCTCGGGGATTTCCAGGTAGTAATCATCCGAAAACTTCTAATAAATTGATTTTTGAGTTAAACGAATATTTCAAGAAAAAGTGTCGTTTAAAAAATTAGTTTACAAAGTCTTTTTGAACAGTGTTTATAGATGTATAATGCCTCTTCTTTCGTATTTTGTGAACACAGTTGGAATTTACCGTATCAGTAGGTTTTTTGTGGTGTCAGATGCGCTTCTGTTCAATATTTCTTCATTTGGAAATCATTTGATGCTTCACTTAAAGCTTGCTTATTCTTATAGTAATAGCACATACGTCACTCATTCACCCGCACCCACCTTGTTTTTGATGTTTTAGTCAGATCTACTGCAATAAGTAGATTATCAAGTGCTATGAGATGGTATTCAGCTGGATTAACCAGATTTCTTTGCGCACTTCATCACCAGATAGCAACCCCCAACCCTCATCGATCACAACCCTCTCCGTCTTTCCTAGGCGTTCTCCTCTCTTCTTCAGCGAGCAAATGCGGTCCAGATTGATGACCGATGGCTGTTTGATCGTGGCGTGGATTGGGCCACCCTCCTACATCGTATGACATCCTGTTCTTCCCTTCCAGTCATTTCTGTGTGCCTCTAGATCTCATCGAATTTTTTCTATGGCATGTCTTTTTTTCTATGTTTCGGTAACTTTTGTACTTTCTTTAATATTCTCAGGAGTCCAGCACAAGCTTGTTTTGCTTGCTGTTCTTAGTTGATCAACGTTTCATAATCTTATTTCTCTAGGGTATTTTTTAGCGTAAATTTAGCAAACATTTTTAGAAAAATTGATGGTCATCGTGTAAACAAGTGGCTTAATATTTGAATTTGTAAACTCAACTATGTATGAATAAGTGTTAACCTTTTATTTTCTGCCTACCATAATTTTTCATGGCAGGTTAAGATATGAAATACAGCCACAACGATGCTGAGATACTCGCATGACTTGGCCCGAGGCCAGGTCAAACCACGATACATCTTTCTAGGGGCTAGCGTATTACGCACTGCATCATGAAGGCCCTTTCTTTTCCGTTTCTCTTTTTTTTTTTTTTTTTTGGAACAGCTTCAAAACGATAGGTGTTAATTCGTCTTTAAATGGTTGGTGTAATTTCCCAGGAAAGCCATCTGGCATTGGCTCTTGTGTTTCTAGTGATTTTGGTTACCAATTCGTTTTTACTGGTTATGGGTCTCCGTGGGGCAGTGTGTAATGCGCGAGCCCCGGGAAAGGGCAATCGTGATTCGATGGTTCATGCACCACATTCTATATAGGCGAAAACGGTCATAATAGGTTGGAGGTTGCAACAGGAATCTTTATTCCTCCGTTTGGAATGACGATTGTTTACAGTTGGTAACTCATAACTTACTGTGTTCACTAGATTCACATCTTCCAGTGGAATTGATTACCTTATTTCTAACGGTATTACGAATGCATTATACTTTTTTAAAATAGTGTAATAATCACGACGTTTGTATAGCTCTCAGTACAGTTGCAACTTTCGAAGTTGACTGTAACCTCTACTTCAAACTCTTCTCCGTTATATCTCTGCGTCCTATGCCTATTATTAATTATTATTATTAAAGTGTAGACTGTACTTGGACAATTCTTTTTACTTCTGTTTAGCAAACACGAGGTGTTATTTTATTTTTTTATTCAGATAACACATCCACGTCTACTACCAATAACAGTCTACTTTATGCACTTTAGAACCACGGATTCCCTATATTAATATTGTCGTAATTCATTTTGTTGCCACACTTGATCTTTTATTTTCGCGTAATTTCCGAGGTGATCGTATTGTTTCTCAGTATTTACGAAGAGTGCTTTTCTCCGTCATTCATCGTCTTTTTGACATTATTAAAGTGTAGACTACGTTTGTATAGCTCTCAGTACAGTTGCAACTTTCGAAGTTGACTGTTTGCTCGTTCTCCCAATTTCCTTTAGGTATAAATTGTAACCGTTTTCGGTCTCACCAGTATTTTTCCTATCTCACTGTTTCACCAGAGTTAATACAAATAAAAAAAAAATAGACGAGGATCTATGATTGAGTGTAAATGGTTAAATGACCACTTAATTATGGTTAATATTGTTCAACCTTATCGCTTTTTTTTTACCTAAGTGTATTCCCACCACCGCCTCATCGTAGCTGGGAGGTGTTCCTGGGTGTTGAGCTGCGATGTACAGTGGGGGCGGTCATCCCTCCAGCAGGACCTCCCAAGCTAAGAAAGAGTCCGACATTTTCGTGACGAAACCCAACTATGAGTAAGACTAGGAGCAACCAATATCAGGATCCATCACCGTCCTGGTATCAAACTAGTCTCATGGCGACAAATTTGCCACTGATTCACAAATGCGGCGACTGCCTGTGGTGGTGACCTGGAGCAAACTTTGGCCAAGGTCCCGGAAAGAGCAATACCGCGTTCGTACCACACTGCAGATGCCTGCCGTCCGGAATCTTGCAAATATTTCAGCATCACTGTGGTTTTCTTAATTTAGCTTCACGATCCTAGTTATTTTGATTTTATGGGCTCAGTGTCAGCGTCAATATTAGGATGGTGGGCAATTGGCATTAGGACTTTCCCAATTACTGTGAAGAATAGCGGCAGCGAAGGAATCCGCAAAAGTGGCACTGTTATTTCTCAAACGGCGATATTGGCAGTGTACACAAAGTAACTATGAATGATTTCGATGGTGTTATTTCACCTTTAAAAGCACTAAATTCTTATAAAATTGTTTTTTAAAACCTGTTCTACGCCTCATTGTTCCTCATTCTCAAGGAGCTTATCCCTGAATCGTTTTTTTGGCTCGCTTTTGATCAATTTCTATTTTTTCTTAAAGGGCGATTAATGGAAATGTACGAACATTACGCATTGCGTCCTGTAGTATCAATTGCGATGCCTCTTCAGGATTTCTGAACACCGTCGCCACGCGCTAAAAACGATAGTTTGGAAAAGCAGTAAGTGTACAAAGACAACGATAATAGGCAAAACGTCATTTTATTGCTCACTAAAGGGTTAATAGGTCGGTTTTGACGAGCTCGATGAGAACAAATTATGTATAGCGATTATTCCCCAAATAACGGGCGATTGCTGATGGCGCTGATCGATAGAACTAGCTGAGAGTCAGGCGAAACGGAGGACCTGCATGGTGTGGTGGTGAACGCGTTACTCTCCGGAAAGGACAATAGCGCGCTCGTTCCCCACCATAGCGGTCCGGAGTTTTGCAAATATCTCAGCAGCGTTGTGGTTGTATTTGACCAAGTTGTCTTTCGGACTCCAGGGAACCACAGTGGCCAGACCAGCTAGCCCCCGCAGGATGGAAATTATGCTGGGGCCCGCACAACCTGTGAAGACGGGCTATTCAAATATCTAAGTAAGTGTATAACTATATTGAAAAGCACAGGAGATGATACGTGTTAGATTTGCTTTTTATCTTCGAAGAGATTATCTACAGTCTTTTTGTATATCTTGGAAGATGAATATGATGTTTAAGTTTAGATGGCTTCTTATTATCTCATTCCTATGGATTTTGGTAGAACTGTAGAAATACAAGTGCTGTATTCATAGGTTGCACATATAAGTAATATAACACACGGTTTACATATACTATACTTTTCGATCTAACTCATACTTAAATCTTGAGCTCTCCGAAGCGTCTATTATAACCTTCTATGGTTCTTCTTTCCGGCGCCCCATTTTCTACCGTAGCCTTTCCAGTGGTCTGCGGCGACCCTTGTGTCCTAATTCTCACCTCAGCATGACTTTCCTCCAAGCATGGCTCCGTAGATAGTAAACGGCAGGATTAAAAACTGAGTTGTATTTGTCTATTTGAACTGAGAACACCTCCGCATAGTTTTTAAGGAATTGTTTTTCTCGCTGACCAGAACGCAAAGGGAAACAGCTTACATTTCGAACATTTCAAGGTGCTTTCCCACTTTCCTGTCTAAATAAAATCCATTATGTTTGACCAAATACAGATCTGACAGAAGTCGGTGGGGTAACATGGTTCAAAATCTGAATTGATCCAGTGCCAGAACAACTTGAGCGTCTCAACGTGAATCTTCGTTTAAGGGAATAGTTCCGTCATCAATAAAAAGAATTATTCCATCAATGCCGAGGTTAATAGAAAGTCGGACGTGGGAGTTACTATACTTGAATAATTCTTAATATTCTTGTTGAGCAAACACAGGATATTATTTTATTCTTTATTCAGGAATAAGCTGACGTTTCGTCGGATTTCGCCTTCCTCAAATCCTGGAAGTCAAGTTGACAGCAATATTTACTTAACAAGAATATAAAAAATTATTTGATCAATGCTGAGATTAATAGAAAGTCGGTCGTGGGATTTATACTTGGATATTCGGATGGCCGGTCCTCACTGGTTCTGCGGGTCCCAGCATAATCACCATTTTTTTTCGGAGATTTGTATCTACTGGTTTATCCATTGCGGTTTCCTAGAATCCCGAGGTAAGTCTGGCTAAAGTCTGCCCCAGGTCGTCAACCCCACAAACAGTCGCAGCCTTTGTGGATTAAAGGAGGATTTGCCACCATGCGACTAATTCGATACCACGATGATGATGGATTCTAGTATTGGTTTACTCTTAGCTGGGCTTCTTGATGGAAACGCCGGACTCTTTTTCAGCTTGAGAGGTCCTGTCAGGGGGTTGACCCTGCCGCGGTACATCGCATCTCGACCACCCAGGAACACCTCCCAGCCACGATGAGGTGATAAACCGTTGGGAGGAAAGTGTAAACTGTCGGAAGCTTATTTAAGAACAGTAAGCACAAGGAAAGTTCTTCGAGTTCAACGTTTTATCTGTGTTTCTCACTTTTGACTGTTTTTCTTTAGTATGAGCACTTGATCTATTCTTCTGTTTTGAGTCTGATCCCTCATTATTGGATGGAGCTTGCATAGTCGCATAAGACCATCTGGCACTTCAGTTGTTTATTAGAAGTCACTTGACCCCGTTGAAATTCTATTACCATCTCTGCTGTGTTAGATTTTTCAAATATCCCGCTTTCTGCTCGTAAATTCAAATTCATTCTGCTTGTTCTTATTCACGATGTGCGCCAGAAGCTGAGTTGTTGCCAATGGCTTTACAGTCACGGTTGTTCGTCTTGAGTAGAAATCCTCTCAATCTCTTATATGTACACTAGCGTCGGCTAGTCTTTTGTCTTCTGATTGTTCTTTGATACATCGTTTTGCACTGAAAAGTGCTGTAAAAAGATTATAATACTCGTCCTTTCCAGTCTTTTTTTTACACACAACTCATTCTTGGCTTGTTCCTTTTCTCCTATATTTCTTGTAACTATCGGATTTTTATAGCTAGACTATTTGTGCCTAATTTAACACACCTTATCTTCATTGACGGATAATCCGATCTTTTTTGAGATCGGAAAACGAAGGGTTCTCTGAGAAACTTTACTACTGTCGTGCTAATTCGACCAAAAATCGCTTGTTATTTGGCGAAGTGCTCGGCTTTTTCGAGAATTTGAATGATTTTAAAATGGGTGATTGCTGATGGCGCCAATCGACAGAACTAGCTGAGAGACAGGCGAAACGAAGGACCCGCATGATGTGGTAGTGAACGCGCTACTACCAGGAAAGGACAATAGCGCGTTCGTTCCCCGCCTCAGACACCTGCGGTCCGGAGTTTTGCAAATGTTTCAGCATCATCTTCGTTGTATTTCACGTGATACGCTGCCCTTAAAAAATTATAGTAGGCAGTAAATAAAAAGGTTAAAATTGTGAATGATTCTAGTTGTACGTTCTTTTGACCTTTAGTTGGCCTTTACTAACCTTTAGCACTATATTGATCCTCGGCGCTAAGTTCATCTCTTCGCATTATCGTAATATATCTATGTAATCCGTTTCTGAAGTAGGGATACAAGCATTTGCTGAGGGTAAGGGGATTAAATGAAGGAAAAGGAAATTTTGCTGGTTGCACAAAAGGTCTCGTAAAAACTAAGTGTTCTGTCATTTATAAGAAATATTGAAAGTAGCAAATATATTACATTGGATCTTAATCCAGTAAAGGCATAGTGTACAGCTGAGAAAGGCAAGCATAGAGAACTGGAGGCTGAATGGTATGAAGAACATCCAGATATACGTTTAAAAAAACATTGATCTTAGATCTATTCAGACTTCAGTCCAAATGACAAAATTAGTGGTAAACATGTAAAGTTTTGTTGTTGCTTATTTACTTATTTTAAAGCGCTCATGTTCGCCTTTAGCGTGCGAACCCCAGCAGTTCTTACAGTCGGTTCGTTTCCTTGCACACGTTGTTAATTGAGGCCTTCGATCTTCTGCACCAGGATCATGGCGGTCACTTCAAAGTCATCACCAGTGTGGCTTTGTGCCCTATGAATACCAGTACTTTGTCAAGTGTTCAGTTTTCCTTCTAGGTCTTTTATATGGACATGAAGTGGTTTACTCGTTTCGTTAATGTATTCCTCACAGTATGCCTTACAATTTAAGTATATTGTACCTTATTGTGGCCTAATTCATGCAATCTCTTTCTCTAAAGCGAGGAGAACCCATTGGGCTACTCTTGCCCGCGATAGGGAAAAATGGAGGATTTACTGGCGCCCGCTCGAGTCACTCGACGATCAACGGGACTACAGGTGATACAGGTGATACATTGACGATTGTAGAAATGATTTCAGACTAGTGGACGGCAAAGGATAATCGAGAGTAGCATAATAATTAATACAGAATTCTCAAGACCACTGCTTTTTAGACACCTCTTAATAGCGGTGCTTCTTTCGTTTGATATGAAGGGTAGCTTGAAAACGATCTTATCTAGGTTTCAAACATTATTTTGGGGCATGATCCAAGCTTTGACATGACCAGGGTGGCTGCTATCTCGCAGCCACTGGAAATGACCATTTTTCTTGCTAAGTGTGGCGATTTTTTTCCTTTCATCTTGTTCTGTATCTTTTTTTTAACCGTTCGGTACCTGTTTCTGTAAAGCGCTTTCCTTATGCGTGAAGGTGAGAGGAGAGGTAGGGTACTAATATATTTGTACTACTGGATTTTCGATACGAAGTTAATGATGTGGGTACTTTCCTAAAGCTTTATTTGGATGTTTAAGAATGGAAGCCAGTTCTCGTTAGGTTTTCCTCGCATAACTTTTATTTACCCTAATTGTCTATTTAACAATTCAAATCACTTTTCCATCTCTTCTTGTCAGCATACGATTAAGCGATCGTCTATCTATCGACAGTAGAGCAAAGATCGGTGATCGACAACTGGTGTTCCCACTATAGACATGAAAGCGATTGATTGCAGGGTATGGTGCTAATCGGTGTCTCATAATGAGCTCTCTGATCTAAGCATCTGAAAAAATATAAGTGACTTATCCATCCAACAGCTAATAGATCTCTTAAAACAACGTTTTAGTTTAAATGCAACCACAATGATGATGAGGTATTTGCAAAACTTGGACATCAGGCCATATCGAACCATCGACTCACTTGCTAGGGACTTACATGCTACCCACTACATCACTGAGGTCCTAAATTTGCCCTTCCCTTTGCTGGTTTTTTTTTTACCCTAACGGTGGTATCAGCAATCACCCGTCGAAGGAAATGATCTGTGGAGCACAAATCGCCATTGAACCCATCTAAGCTAAGGCTGTGGTTGAAATCACTATGTATAACTGTTAGCATCAAGCCCTGTCAACGCCTTAATATCTAAGGTGGAAACTGCAGTTCTCGATCACCGACCTTTACTCTATTATCTGTATTTATAGTATTTATACAAGTTCTTCTTTAGACAAGAGATGAGCAATTGCTTTGAATTTCTAAAAAGAAATGGTCTCGAAAATTCTGTTGTAGATATTAACCTCCCACCTAATACCCTAAGCCGTCAGTTAGCTTGTAACTATCTACAATCGTCTATGTAACTCGGAAAATTGCGCGATCTGTCCAACGGCAGCAATGCGGGGATTAGGTACATTATTAGTCTCATGTAAGGCATGCAGTTAAAGAGTACGTTGGCGAAATTGACAGATCACTTTGTGTCTGCATAAAAGAACATCTTCACAAAAACTAAAAGTTCTAGAAGAGCAGAAAAGCACAACGGTGATGATTTTGAGCTATTGTCACGATGCCGGCGCTGTAATTGAAAACCTAAACAAGCAAATTTCTCGAAGTGTTTGGATTATTTTCAAAAATCCAAAAGGAATCGAAAGGACGAAAACCTCGCTATCACACTTGGTATGGTGCACTTTCTCACAGTAATTTTTTAATGTGGGTCTGTATCACTCCTTATCTGACGAACATACGAGCGGCCTCACACTTTCCCAAAGGGTGAGTGGTTTTTAATAACCTGATGTTCATAGATCTTCACTAATGATACAAAATACTTCACAGAAATGTACGGATAGCGTTACATAAAATACGTCGAGCCTGTGAAAGAAGGCATAGTCGCCGAAACGTCAGACATCGAATCACACAATCGGGACCATTCTCACGTCATCTCGTCAAAGTTAATTGGTTAGATCAACAGATGTCAAAGGACAACTACAATTTTTATGTAAATAGCGCTATCAGGCCTGAAATTTCTTGGTTTTCAATCGTTTCAGCTCAGTTTGGAGACTCAATCCGTTCTCTTTTTTTTATTCGTTTTCGAAATGTCACTAGGAAGAGCATTAGTAACGTACAGAAGTTACTCTTCTAGATCCATCGTTGTTTACTAAAGACTTTTCTAAGACGAAGCCACATTGCATTATGATATTGCGTTTGAAGGAACAGCGAATCAATAGAAGAATGACCAAGAGACTTCTTTGTTCTAAATGGGTCTACATTCACGCAAAGCATTCATCGCTTCTGGCGGCCTATTGATCGAGTGTGTTGAGGATGTGACGCGTACGATTTGTGCTATTTATTGAATCTATAGCAGTTAGCATGTTCTCAGCTTTTACTTTCAGCTGCTCTTTTGTGTCTCTTGGTGACGTCATCGTTTATATCAGAGGTTTCTTCCATTAAGGATGTTTTTTCATCAGTTTTCCTTCACTACTTTCATGTTCATATAGGAGTTTGTGAAATGACTTCATTTTCTTTTCTAAAGATTCGTATTTTATTCCTCTTCACCATAGATCTTTCTACTGTTTTGTCGTTTTTTCGAAAATTTTCGTCCCATCGCACTTAAGAATCATAATTTTTCGCTTTGTGCATGTTAATCCCCACACGACAATGTGACCCGTATAGGAGTCACACGTTACGAAAATAGTGGCCGCGGCCAGCTTTAAATCGATATATCTGAGCTCGTAGTTAATTTTATTAGTTGCAATAAAAACTATTAAATTTCTCAAATCTCTGTCTGCCTACGTGATGGATGTTTTGTTGTTTTACTTTGTTGAAATTCCGACTTTTTCAAGCCGAGGACGTATGTTTCTTCCACTTTTTTGCTCTAGGGCTCATATTTCGAACAAAAGATCAAATGGGCCAATGGGATTCCGTCTAGCACGACACTGTGTTGTTCCCTGTTTGAAGCTGCCGCTCTTCCTTTGGGTATTTTAAGGCTCCTAAATTTCATTTTCGGTTTTTCGAAATTTCGTATTCTAAGCATGTTTGAATTTTGAAGGGGACTGTATAAATAAATAAGTAAATAAATAAATAAATGTGATTAGTGTGAGAGAGCAGATTCTCTTCTGTTGACTCCAGAATTCCTGAAATGTTTTATTGATCGAGAAATTATCGTTGATTGTCAAGAAAGCTTCGTTGCCGAAGGATGAAATCAATTGTTTGACTGCTTAAGATCACAAAGTGACAAAGTCGTTGGTTTTTTTCTATTGCAGTCTTTCTCGTACTCAAATACTCGCTCTGACAGTGGTTGTTTGACTCTCCAATCTATTTGTCTATTCATCTCGTCTTTATGCTGGAATTTTGATGCATATAGGTTCAATATATGCGTAACTCATAGGAACGGACGCTGTTAACTTTATTTCAGATGTTATTTGATGAGCTTTATGAGAGCTGTTTTCGAAATGCATCACTCGTGAAGGTCCCGAGTGGAAAGTCGGTGTGTATTTCTTCGGTTCATCATCGAAATCCAATGCAGACGTGTTTACATTAAGGGGAAGGATGATGCATCTTTGCTGGTAACTCTCGATCATGTGATGAGCAACAGCCAATACATTGTATTCTTCCTCACTGCTGGCATCAAGGGAGCCGATATAAGCTTAAAGCTTGACAATATGGTGCGCAAAAAAAATGAAAGAGGAGACAAAGACAAAACGCACAGGTGAGTAGTCCATATCTTTTTAAAGAAGGAAAATGTGTTTATCATTGCGTGAGTTTCGCTGTTGGATTGTTAAGCAGGTTTGTTTCACTACGGGTTATATGAAGTAGAATCGGTCACTGTGCCGATAGAAATTACAAGTTCTACGTTATAAGTTACAGGTTACAAGTTTTACAAAATTAGCAGTTGTAACTTCATATTGGCTATTACGATTATATCAGACTCTCCTAATGGCTTTCAACTAGGTCTGATCGTAAACTGAACAATTTGTGAAACAGGTATAACCGTCGTCGTTTCGTAAGGGTCTGCCAGTGGCCGATTGCGTTACTTGGTTGCAATTCGTGAGTCGTTCACAGACAGACACAAACTTCTGAAGGCGTTTGTAGAATTAAGCAAGCTTACTGTGAAAAGGAAAGTATGAAATGCTCCTATTGACCCTCATAGAACATATTCCAGGATGTTCTGGAATTGTGAGAAGGATCAAAACCATAGTGTGAACACGCGGTTTTTGTTTTTGTTTCTTGTGTAGTATTTTTTCATGCTTTCTATCCCATTCTTCATCTGGAAAGAAATAAAAAATGAATTATTGCTACATATCTGTGCAGTAAAGAAATGCTACTTTTGCTGCATTTCTCATTTGTTGCTTCTTAAAATGGCTTCTGGACAGGTCGGAAACAGTCCTGCCAATTGTACGGCTGAATTAGATTCCAGCAAGCTTCCATTTTATTGCTTCCGAAGTGCAACCGTTTCTGGTCATACATGTTGTTAACAAGCTCCTATTATGAAATAGTATAGAGGCAGTTAGCACAGTGGTAGTGGTACCGGTTTTCACGAACACAGTACTGGTTCGATCCCGCGTTGGGCCCAGCAAGCTTCTCATCCCTCCGGGGTTGAGAAATCGGTACCAGAGTTGTCTGAAAAAATCATTCTCTTCAATCCAAGTGGAAACGCTCTAGCCCGGTTATCTCAGGACTCCAGGGAGAATCGACTCGACCGGCCCTCTACGACATTTCAAGATGAAATGAAAATCCTCAACGAGCATTCAAAGCCAAGTTTTTCTACGGTACGGATATTGGTGAATGCTGGTGGAGACTACTCTTTCTGTGACCCTGGAATAGCCAGGACAAGGCGCTCTCATGTGGATTGAAAACAGTAGGTTCACCTGTACAAGTCTGCTAGTAATCTCGCCATGGACGGATGTGTGGTCGGGTGAGCCGGTGCGTAGTCAAACCATCCCTGGGTAGGTTCGATCGTCCTGCTTGATCCATTGTATGAATTAAAGCACTGAAAATCGTTACTGCGTTATTTCTCCTTAATAAAACACTCTAGTTTTTTACAGATGTTGTTTATTTAGATCTATGTTGTGACATATTAAGTGGTTATCCAGTACATTTTTTTATCAAAGTGAAGGTCTTAGTGAAAGAATATTACAGCGCTCATTTTTTGTGTTATTGCTTGGCGTCCTACTCATTGAATGCCGCTATTTAAAGTTAATAGTCCTCTCTGTTTTATCTAAGGAGAGATTTATTTAGGGATATAAAAGATGCTTCAGGTGTATTAAAAAGTTAACTCAGAAGTTTGCTGCAGATTCTCCACAAATTTTAAGCGGTAGTTAGCGCACATTCATGGACCCAACAGATTTATAATCCAGTGCCGAGGTTAATAGAAAGTCGATCTTGGGAACAATTGACAATGTTGTGTTGCAGTAGAATACTAGAAATTATTAGTATTATAGAAATTATTAGTGTTTTCTTAAAATATTTAAGGACAAGGAAAAAAGAATCCTTGCTATGGGATAAGGATAAAGTTTTCGGCATTAATCGATCTCTGAGGGATGCACCTTGCATTCGTTTTATCAAGCATCGTTTGAAGTGATTCAATGCATACATGTTCTATGCATTGGTTTTCGGTGGCTTTCAGCGCTGCTGTCCTCCCAGACATGTTTGGTGTCAATTTGCCGGCTCCGCAGGGATGAAATTCTTGGTAGATCTATGAATATAACATATTTAAGGAATAACGTTGAAATTACTGAAAAGGGATCTGGCTTTACGCGTTTAACAATTCTGCTGTAAAGTTTTTCTGAAGGAGTAAAACATGTTTGCAGTGGGTGGCGGCGTTCAAAGTCGCCCGCTCGTTTGATGATGGATTCCACTGATGTGAAAAAGCGATAGTGGATGGGACTGGCAACTTTCCTAGTTGATGGAGTATGCTGAAGAAGTGAAGCTGTGAGGGGAAGAACAAATACCGACTTCTTTGCGGCACTGAAATACGTGATGTAGCAATGCATGCCACATGGTTAGGAAATACAGTTAAAATGCAACAAATGAAACAGATATTGTCTTTTTTAATGGATTTTCATCAGTGTTACGGTTTCATTTCATGGACCATCGTACACTATCAACTGTCTTAAAAGGTTAGGCTTTAAAAATATTGCAGAAATAGTTGTTTTCTTGTTCAACAGTTGCGAGGTTATTATACAACATACATTTACTTCCATAGAAAATCACACAATACAATACAAAAGTAGCTGACGTTTCGGCAGTATCGCCTTCTTCAGAGCCTGGAAGGGTATACTGATATACAATTTATTAGGCCAAACATTTCAATAACACAAAAAGACGAAAAACTCCATGGCAATTATATGTTCAACAGCTTCTCGAAAAACTCACCACTTTTACATGACTTCCAATGAGGAAGTTTAGAACAGCTGGTTATAGTCACATATTGTTAATGACTGTGCCACCCCACATCAGAAATTGATCCAAAGATACGGGACCAGATCGCGTGCGACCTCTGGGCGTTCCACTCTGTTATTCATTGTGGGGTTTTGGCATTTATCCAAAAGATCTCAAGGGGTTTGCGCGTTGGTGTCTTAGTCTCCTGTGCGAGGATATTGACTTTAACTTCAAAATCGTCTCCGCTATGCTTTTGTATCCTATGCGTGCTTTGTGGGGTACTTTGTGTACTTTTCGTTTGCCACATATATGTTATTTTATACGGATACACAAGGGTCTGCCCGTTTCGTCACGTAAGTATATATTCATCTCTGCAATAATTGCAAGAGATCAGGTATATCGTACCTGAACTCATGCAATCACCGTCCCTGCCGTAAGGGCAAATTACGCAATTTGTTGTTTCGCATAGACGGTCATGTAAGCGGTTACGAACTAACTGACGATGCAGAGGATCCGGTGGTATTTCAACTGGAATGGGTCACAATAGCAAAGGCGGCGGGCTTAAAATTATCTGCTATTTCGCATTTTAAATGTTGCCCTTTATTAGCGATGAAGTAAGCATAGCTATAAAACGATGCCTAAAAAGGGCAGGCCTAGAGGAATCGGTAGAAATAATTGAAATACCACCGAATACTCTTCGTCGTCAATTAGTTCGTAACCGCTTGTACGACCGTCTATGTGAAACAGCCAACTGCGTAATTTGCCCATCTGGCAGGGACGGTGATTGCATGAGTTCAGGTACGATATACCTGATCTCTTGCAAGGATTGCGGAGATGAATATATTGGCGAAACGGGCAGACCCTTGTGTATCCGTATAAAAGAACACCTAAATGGCAAACGAAAAGTAAGACAAAGTACCCCACTAGGCACGCACAGAATACAAAAGCATAGCGGAGACGATTTTGAAGTTAAATTCAATGTCCTCGCGCAGGAGACTATGACACCAATGCGCAAACTTCTTGAGGCATTTTTAAATAAATGCCAAAAATTTCGCGATGAATAGCAGGGTACAATGCGCAAAGGTCACATGCAGCCTGGCCCCCTACCTTCGGATCAATTTCTGATGTGGCGTGGCGCGGCCACCAACCATTTACGACTATAATCAGCTGTTCTAACCTTCCTCATTGAAAGTCATGTAAAGAGCAATGAGTTTTTCGAGAAACTGTTGATCATGTGATTGCCATTGAGTTTTTCGTCTTTTTGTGTTATTGAAGTAACTGCCACGTCCGACTTTCTATTAACCTCGGCATTGTTGGAATAACTGTTTTTACTTCTGTTTAGCAAACACGAGGTATTATTTTAGCGACACGCCGCAACGAAACACTTGGCCAAAAGAGGGTCCCGTTTATGTTGCCCTTTATTAGCGATGAAGTAAGCATAGCTATAAAACGATGCCTAAAAAGGGCAGGTCTAGAGGAATCGGTAGAAATAATTGAAATACCACCGAATACTCCTCGTCGTCAATTAGTTCGTAACCGCTTGTACGACCGTCTATGTGAAACAGCCAACTGCGTAATTTGCCCATCTGGCAGGGACGGTGATTGCATGAGTTCAGGTACGATATACCTGATCTCTTGCAAGGATTGCGGAGATGAATATATTGGCGAAACGGGCAGACCCTTGTGTATCCGTATAAAAGAACACCTAAATGGCAAACGAAAAGTAAGACAAAGTACCCCACTAGGCACGCACAGAATACAAAAGCATAGCGGAGACGATTTTGAAGTTAAATTCAATGTCCTCGCGCAGGAGACTATGACACCAATGCGCAAACTTCTTGAGGCATTTTTAAATAAATGCCAAAAATTTCGCGATGAATAGCAGGGTACAATGCGCAAAGGTCACATGCAGCCTGGCCCCCTACCTTCGGATCAATTTCTGATGTGGCGTGGCGCGGCCACCAACCATTTACGACTATAATCAGCTGTTCTAACCTTCCTCATTGAAAGTCATGTAAAGAGCAATGAGTTTTTCGAGAAACTGTTGATCATGTGATTGCCATTGAGTTTTTCGTCTTTTTGTGTTATTGAAGTAACTGCCACGTCCGACTTTCTATTAACCTCGGCATTGTTGGAATAACTGTTTTTACTTCTGTTTAGCAAACACGAGGTATTATTTTATTTCTTTATTTACGTACAAGCTGACGTTTCGGCGGATTTCGCCTTCTTCAGAGCCTGGAAAGGTCACGTTGACTGCAATCTACATGGCCAAACACCTCCATAACCAAACGGAGAAAATGCTAAACCAAAATTTCATTCACATTGAACACAGAGTCTTTCCATACTCACCGCTTTCTATGAGCCTTTCACTTAATGTATTATGTGGAGACCAATCGCGCAGTGTTCATGTGGAAACGTAATGTGCCTGTCCCATCAAAATAGCAGTCTTATATACTGCCCAATATCACGCGTGATAATGAGGCATTCCTCCCTGCGGTTCATTTTCGGATTCTTGGAATTAATCCAGAATGCCTCGAGAATTTTACGCGCTTGTGTTCTCGATTCTTGCGCGAGGATCGTAACCTCTACTTCAAACTCTTCTCCGTTATATCTCTGCGTCCTATGCCTATTATTAATTATTATTATTAAAGTGTAGACTGTACTTGGACAATTCTTTTTACTTCTGTTTAGCAAACACGAGATGTTATTTTATTTCTTTATTTACGTACAAGCTGACGTTTCGGCGGATTTCGCCTTCCTCAGAGCCGTGTGCAAAGGAATGGAGCAGAGAGAGGAGTCGTGGAACTTGGCGCGGCAATTAGCCATTTTTAATGGCTACGAGGCTGTAGCTCGGGATAGGTGTAGAGGAAAACACAGGCCCTGCAGCGAAAACTCTAGCAGCAATAAGGTCCTGTTTATCCTCCCCTTTATTTCAAATGAAGTAAGTGCAGCTATAAAACGCTGTTTAAGAAGGGTTGGTGTAGAGAACTCGGTATCGGTAGTTGAAATGCCACCGAGTAATCTAAGACGCCAGCTAATTCGTAACCGCCTATACGACCGTCTATGTGCAACACAAAATTTTATATGGAGGTGTTTGGCCACGTAGATTGCAGTCAACGCGACCTTTCCAGGCTCTGAAGAAGGCGAAATCCGCCGAAACGTCAGCTTGTACGTAAATAAAGAAAAAAAATACCTCGTGTTATTGAACTGTTTGGCCTAATAGATTGTCCATCAGTACGCGCTTCCAGGCTCTGGAGAAGGCGATACTGCTGAAACGTCAGCTACTGTTGTATTGTACTGTGTTTTTCAATGGGACTATATTGAATGCTGTATAACAATCTCGCAACTGCTGAACAAGAAAACAACGCATTCATATTCCAATGCCGAGGTTAATAGAAAATCGTTCCTGCGAAATGTAGTAATAGTGTTTTATTGAAATACGGAGTGTTCCACAAATTTCAATTAAATGAGAGTGGATGCAAGGCACAGTTGCCAGCCACATCTCGGTAGCTGCGGTTAGAAGTATTGCTTTTTCCTTTAAGAATAGAGTTCTATTCTTACTGATTCTTTTAACCAGTGAAACCTTTGTGTTTATTCATATAGACTCTATGAGTCATGGAAGACCTCTTCGTCGTATGAAGGTCGTGCGAATGGCATCTGAGTGCAGCAACAGTGTAACAGCTGCGTTGATCAATCCCTGAGTGATGCGCCATGCATTCGACTTCATTAAGTATCGTTGGAGGTGATTGAATGCATATCTGGCCTTTACAGTGACTTGCGGTGGCCTACCGATGCATCGAGCCAGTGCTGCTATCCTCCCAGACAAGTATGGTACCAATTTGTTGACCCCGGAGGGATGAAAGGCTTGGTGGAGCATGGGCGCAGGAATGCGTGCGTGTTGCATTGGTGCCTCCAACCATTCAGCCACATGAGCCCTTTTTGCAGTAACAGTGAATTGTTTAAATTAGACCTTGTTTAGCTCGCCGGCTCGAATTCGCCGTTTCTTCAACATGAAGAAAAAGAAGAAGAATGGGAATGTCGTCAGTGACCCGACACTCATCTCGGTTATTTTAATTGATACTGATTATCGGTCAAACTACGATGAGAGTGGCTGTTCGCAACTCGCCCAGCCTGGTTGGTATGTCTACGCACCACAACTGCCAGCTACAAAGGTGGGTCCTTACTTATATTAACTGTTTCTCTTATTCCACTTTAATGAAATTCCTAAATTGTGGAGTCGGCAGATCTTTAATTTACTCAATTTTTCTGCTGAACGCGCATTTCGAGCAGCGTAGCTGCTGAATGAACAGGAACATGACGCAGTGATGTTCTTAGATTCGCATTTCAAGTCTACACCTGTTGCAGCCGCATTGAAATTTATTAGATTTAGGTTAAATGAGATTAGTACTTTAAAAAACCATTAGTCCGAGATCTCTCCGAAGTCCCTCATCTTGTGTTGCCGAATCGGCTGCTGCAAAAACAGATGCTATCACGTTTTCAGGACGAAAAAATCACTACTGGTTGTTATTGTTTTTCGATGATGAAGGGATGTCACCACCAGGTGTGAGAAAAATAGCAATAGCTCGTGCTAATTCTCGTCGACACTGCACATCGTCGTCAGAAGTCTCATATTCCTCAACCTTGTTTAAAAAAGACATGCTTGGAAGGACTAGTGACCCGATGGCTCACAAAAATGTTGGTACGGCATCTTTCCAATCGGTTGGCGTTGAACGATATACGAGTAAGTGACATCTGTTTCAGAACGTAGTGATAGACACTCGGTGTAATGGATAAACTGGAGATAGTTCTTCCACTTCTTGCTCTTTCCCCTATTTTGACTGCCACTCTGTCTGACCTTGATGTAAATCGTATTCGCCACAATGTTCTCGATCTTCATGCTGTTTCCACAGTTGCTGAGATGGTTACTAAATAAACCGAAGGGCGAGGAAACGAGGGATGACCGGGATGAGGACGGAGAGATGGAGGGAAGGAGCGGGAGGAGAGGGCCCGCTTAGACGATAAGCGTATGCATCGCGCACCAGCAGCTCGGCGCACCGTCGCCCTTCCGACCGTTTATCGCCTCATCGTGGCTGGGAGGTGGTCTTGGGTGTCAGGCTGCGATATACAGCGGGGAGATTTGTCCACCCAGCAGTGTCTCCCAAGCTGAGAAGGAGTCCGGCGTTTTCATCAAGAAGCCGAGCTAAGTGTAAACCAGTATCAACCACCAACGTCTTGGCGCCAAGTCACATGCTGCAAATCTCATTCTGATCCACAAAGGCCGGTGACTGTTTGTGGTGCTGACGGCCTGGGGCAGACTTTGGCCAGGCTGAGCGCGGGATTCCAGGGAACCGCAATGGTTGGACTAGCAAAACTCCGAAAAAATGGAGATAATGCTGGGGCCCGCACAACCAGTGAGGACAGGCTATACAAGTATCCAAGTTATTCCGAGATCATCGTCTCCCAACAAGCGTTTCAAGTTTTCAGATTATCACGAACTCTTATTCATCTGTATCACCTGTAGTCCCGTTGATCGTCGAGTGACTCGAGAGGGCGCCAGTAAATCTTCCATCTTTCCCTGTCGCGTGCACGAGTAGCCCTGTGGGTTCTACTCGCGCTAAGAACTCGTCGAGCATCTTTCTTCGAGGCTCTTGGTAAAGAACTCTGACCATCGGGTCGGTGATCTTCCTACAGTACGTTTGGCTTTCCGAGGAATCCAGTCACTAACGGCTCTTGTCCATCCGTTATAATTCATATGCACTACGTGTCCGGCCCACCTTATCTTCGACTGTTTGGCGTAAAGAACGGCTTCTTTGATTTTCGATCGTTGACGTAGGTCACAGCTTCGGATCCCATCACCTACTTGGGTGAAACGGGATACTCCTAGCATCGTCCTTTCGACCGCGCGTTCAATAACGCTGAGTGATCTTTCATCTTGCTTACGCACCGAACAGGTTCCTGATACATACATTAGGGCAGGAAGAACCGTTGAGTCGAAAAGGTCAGCACGGAGTCAGGTGTTCTTTGTTCTCTTCACTACATTATCGATGGTTTTGAAAGCTCCCCAAGCCGCTCGTAAATCTTTCATCATTACTGATTTCTCGACCTAGATAAACATAACTGGAACATTCGGAGACATTCGTTCCGTTGAGCGTGAATGGGGCAAACGAAGCCAATCCGTTCTTCATGATGAACATCCTTTTCGTGAGATTTAGTCGAAGACCAATCTTTCTCCAAGCCTTTATCAAAGTCCGCAAGCATACGTTCCGCTTGCCTAATATCTAGTGTTATAAGGACGATATCATCAGCAAAGTGAAGGTGATGTAACTGCTGATCATCGATATTTACTCCCATATTATACCATTCCAATGTTCGCATGGCGTTCTGGAGGGTGGCGGTAAATAATGTTGGCGAGATTGTATCGCCTTGGCTAACTCTAACATAACTGGAACATTCGGAGACATTCGTTCCGTTGAGCGTGAATGGGGCAAACGAAGCCAATCCGTTCTTCATGATGAACATCCTTTTCGTGAGATTTAGTCGAAGACCAATCTTTCTCCAAGCCTTTATCAAAGTCCGCAAGCATACGTTCCGCTTGCCTAATATCTAGTGTTATAAGGACGATATCATCAGCAAAGTGAAGGTGATGTAACTGCTGATCATCGATATTTACTCCCATATTATACCATTCCAATGTTCGCATGGCGTTCTGGAGGGTGGCGGTAAATAATGTTGGCGAGATTGTATCGCCTTGGCTAACTCTTCTTTTAACGTCAACGTTAATATCGTTGTAGAATGGTGAAATTTTGGTTGTGAAGTTTTTGTACAGCTCACGAAGAATCATCACGTACTGAGTAGGGACTTGACTACTAACGGCTTCCATGACTGCTTCTAGTGTTATAAGGACGATATCATCAGCAAAGTGAAGGTGATGTAACTGCTGATCATCGATATTTACTCCCATATTATACCATTCCAATGTTCGCATGGCGTTCTGGAGGGTGGCGGTAAATAATGTTGGCGAGATTGTATCGCCTTGGCTAACTCTTCTTTTAACGTCAACGTTAATATCGTTGTAGAATGGTGAAATTTTGGTTGTGAAGTTTTTGTACAGCTCACGAAGAATCATCACGTACTGAGTAGGGACTTGACTACTAACGGCTTCCATGACTGCTTCTATCTCAATTGAATCAAAGGCCTTCTCTAAGTCAATGAAAGTGAGACAGAGCGGTCTTTTGTACTCTCGCGATACTTCAATGCGCCTTGTTAACGTGTGAATGTGGTCCATCGCATTAAATCCTTTTCGAAACCCTGCTTGCTCACATGGCTATCCTTCGTCCAGTGTTCTGTCAATCCTGTTTAAGATGACTCGAGTGAAAAGTTTGTAGACGGCAGAGATCAAGCACATTGGGCGGTAGTTGCCTATATCGTGTAGGTTGCCCTTCTTGAACAACAACACGGTCCTGCTTGTCTTACACTGAGTAGGGACCTTGCATTCAGACAGGTAACGTGTGAAGAGCAGAGCCAGTGTGTTTACGAGGACTGGCAGGTTCTTCAGATATTCTGATCTTATTCTATTCGGACCTAGTGCTGTTCGATTTTTCACCGACGAAATATAATGTCGGATTCTGGAAGGGAGAACCGGTGGTACGACATATCCATCCTCTTTTATTTCATATCACGGGAAGTGGACGTGGCTGTCGAAGAGATCTGAGTAGTGTTCGTGGATGCTTTTCTCCATTGCCTTTCTGGACGCTGTTATTGTTCCATCTGAGCGTTGGAGTGCAATCACCTTGGTCTTGTAATTGGCGAAGCTTCGGCGGGCTTTGCATATGCTTTTCCCAGCCTCTGCAGCTTCGACCATTACAGCTGCTCTTCTCTCTTTAAGGTCTTCTTTTATCGCCTATCCGCATTGTTTCGCAAGCTCGGACGTTAGTTCGCGGTTGCCCGTCAGCTCGTGCGATTCTATCCTGGCATATTAGCTCGAGAGTTTCTGGAGGCAGACGTCTCTTTGTGACTTTCGAAGTCTCAGCTTTCATAGCGCTAGCGTGAAGATGTTCAATGAGTGGATCATATTCCTCATCGATGTTGTCGATAACGGCATCTTCCCAACAGCCGACTAATGAGTTGAATAAGTCCCAGTTTGTGGTGGGCCTGGGACCTTGGTTTTTGATTTTGGCGGCTTTTTCTCTTTTCCGCGAGAAATAGAGAAAAATAATGGTAGTCATCGAAAAACCAGCATTCTTGCGAATGCCTTAATAACGCTCCATTTAGAGCGATTGCCTTAATGCGGCAGCAAGTCGTAATGTGAGTTCCAATCTTGGCACTGTAATCTCGAATGATGACCTTGAAGAATGTATGGTCTTCTCTGTAGAACTTCTCCAGGATGATCTAGAGCGCTTCGGCTTCTTCTTCGTCATAGTTTGATGTCGGCGCGTTAACGACGAAGATTGTCAAAATCGGCATTGATCCGCATCTTTTTAATAATAAACGTCCGATTCGGATTGTCAGCTGTTCGAATGAATCGATTTATCATGGGCAAACTCGTGTTGACGAGAACGCCGACGCCGTCGACTTCTGTACTGTCGCATGTTCCGAGGAACAGCTCTTCTCCGGTGTCATACACGGCGTTGAATGGGTGGCGTCGTCTCGCTTCGGCTAGGCGGAAGACGTTATGTATTATCCTTTTTGCTTGCATTGTCTTGTAGTGAGGACTCGGATGCAAGTGTGCGTGTATTGTAGCTACAGATCGTCACCATAGTTCTTGATACAGGCAGCTTCCATTGGCACTGGAATTTTTGCAGCATCTCCGTACTCGTCCTCCCCAACGCTGCGAAACTGGGAAGCTCTTTCGGGTTAGGGAAATGAGGCCCGTTTTTTTTAAACTGTATTTAGCATATTTGATACCCACGTTTAACTTGCTGGGATTTGAACGTGGGGGCTGGTTATACTCATGGGTAACTTGCCAGGCTCTGCTAGAGTGGACATGGAGCTTATTTGTTGTAGGCGACTCCTAACCGTCTCCCGTATACTTCCCTGTCACTTGATTGCAAGCTTTTGGCCGAAGTGGCTCTTAGAATACAATCCGTATAAAAGGAGAACGCACCCACACACACGTTCATATATACGTTTGGTAAATACAGAAGTATGTTTGAAATCGGCGCAGCAGGAACAGGGAGTCCATCTACTGGGTCCACCTGCGTCTCAGGGAAACAAACGTCGCTTCTGGTTTGCGGTTAACCCGTAGTCACTACCTAGGGACGTGCCACGTAGCCTCGCGTCTTTCCGGCTCGAGATCCCTCATGTGAGAGAGATTCGTGGGAACTCTTATTGTCCAAAAAATAATGGTAGTCATCGAAAAACCAGCATTCTTGCGAATGCCTTAATAACGCTCCATTTAGAGCGATTGCCTTAATACGGCAGCAAGTCGTAATGTGAGTTCTATATGCTGCTGAGAAAACCATACGGTAAACTTCAGCGTTCACGTTGTGAATGTATGTAGTAACATGCTTCCTAAGTTTTATTGTTTATTACTGATTAGTCTCAACGACGCATACTTAACGAGATGCTTAAGTCGCGCTCAGCGCCGTCTTACCATGCAATAGTCGAGGTCGAAATTAAGTGAAGGACTGCTTCTGGAATTGCGAGTTGCCATGGATGGTATTATTCGCCATGATCGACTCAGAGATCTGTTCATCCTATTCGTTCCATTCTAATCCGTGGGTCCCAATGTGACGTTCCTCAGACGTTCCTCTTGGCCAATCTTGGCACTGTAATCTCGAATGATGACCTTGAAGAATGTATGGTCTTCTCTGTAGAACTTCTCCAGGATGATCTAGAGCGCTTCGGCTTCTTCTTCGTCATAGTTTGATGTCGGCGCGTTAACGACGAAGATTGTCAAAATCGGCATTGATCCGCATCTTTTTAATAATAAACGTCCGATTCGGATTGTCAGCTGTTCGAATGAATCGATTTATCATGGGCAAACTCGTGTTGACGAGAACGCCGACGCCGTCGACTTCTGTACTGTCGCATGTTCCGAGGAACAGCTCTTCTCCGGTGTCATACACGGCGTTGAATGGGTGGCGTCGTCTCGCTTCGGCTAGGCGGAAGACGTTATGTATTATCCTTTTTGCTTGCATTGTCTTGTAGTGAGGACTCGGATGCAAGTGTGCGTGTATTGTAGCTACAGATCGTCACCATAGTTCTTGATACAGGCAGCTTCCATTGGCACTGAGATTTTAGCAGCATCTCCGTACTCGTCCTCCCCAACGCTGCGAAACTGGGAAGCTCTTTCGGGTTAGGGAAATGAGGCCCGTTTTTTTTAAACTGTATTTAGCATATTTGATACCCACGTTTAACTTGCTGGGATTTGAACGTGGGGGCTGGTTATACTCATGGGTAACTTGCCAGGCTCTGCTAGAGTGGACATGGAGCTTATTTGTTGTAGGCGACTCCTAACCGTCTCCCGTATACTTCCCTGTCACTTGATTGCAAGCTTTTGGCCGAAGTGGCTCTTAGAATACAATCCGTATAAAAGGAGAACGCACCCACACACACGTTCATATATACGTTTGGTAAATACAGAAGTATGTTTGAAATCGGCGCAGCAGGAACAGGGAGTCCATCTACTGGGTCCACCTGCGTCTCAGGGAAACAAACGTCGCTTCTGGTTTGCGGTTAACCCGTAGTCACTACCTAGGGACGTGCCACGTAGCCTCGCGTCTTTCCGGCTCGAGATCCCTCATGTGAGAGAGATTCGTGGGAACTCTTATTGTCCAAAAAATAATGGTAGTCATCGAAAAACCAGCATTCTTGCGAATGCCTTAATAACGCTCCGCCACCTCTATGTGCACAAGTAGGGAACTAAGGGAAGAATCGCGCAACTTGACTCGTTAAATAGCCATCTCCAGTGGCTACGAAATTGTAACCGCACGAGATAAGTTTCGTGAGGGAGCGACACTACAAAAGGAACAGTTTGGCCGAGGCAAAGTCTCGTCTATCCCGCCCTTCATTAGCCACGAAATAAGTGTAACGATGAAGCGATGCTTAACAAGGGCAGATCTAGAGGAATCGGTAAAGATAATTGAAATACCACGGAATACTTTTCGTCGCCATTTATCCAAAAAGCTTCGAGGAGTTTGCGCGTTGGTGTTTTAGTATCCCGTGCGAGGATAGCGACTTTTTTATCAAAATCGTCTCCGCTATGCTTTTGTACCCTATGCGTGCCTTGTGGAGAACTTTGTTTTACTTTTTGTTTGCCACATAGGTGTTCTTTTATACGGATGCACAAAGGTCTGCCCGTTTCGCCAATATATTCATCTCCGCAATCAGCATCTCCAGTGGCTACGAAATTGTAACCGCACGAGATAAGTTTCGTGAGGGAGCGACACTACAAAAGGAACAGTTTGGCCGAGGCAAAGTCTCGTCTATCCCGCCCTTCATTAGCCACGAAATAAGTGTAACGATGAAGCGATGCTTAACAAGGGCAGATCTAGAGGAATCGGTAAAGATAATTGAAATACCACGGAATACTTTTCGTCGCCATTTATCCAAAAAGCTTCGAGGAGTTTGCGCGTTGGTGTTTTAGTATCCCGTGCGAGGATAGCGACTTTTTTATCAAAATCGTCTCCGCTATGCTTTTGTACCCTATGCGTGCCTTGTGGAGAACTTTGTTTTACTTTTTGTTTGCCACATAGGTGTTCTTTTATACGGATGCACAAAGGTCTGCCCGTTTCGCCAATATATTCATCTCCGCAATCAGTGCAAGAGATCAGGTATATTGTACCTAAGCTCATGCAACCACCGTCCCTACCGTAAGGGCAGATTGCGCAATTTTATGTTTCACATAGACGGTCATACAAGCGATTACGAGCTAACTGGCGACGAAGAGTATTCGGTGGTATTTGAATTATCGCTACCGATTGCTCTAAATCTGCTGTTCTTAAGCATCGCTTCATCACTGCACTTATTTCATCGCTAATAAAGGGCAAGATAAACGGGACTTGTTTTTGGCCAAACCGTTCCTTTTGGAGCATCGCTCTCCCTCGAAACTTATCTCGTGGGGTTACAATTTCGTAGCCATTGGAGATGGCTATTTGCCGAGCCAAGTCGCGCGATTCTTACCTCAGTTCCCTACTTGTGCACATATAGGTGGCTGTTTGAAACATGTTTCTCACAAGTGCCCTCTTTGTGTATGAAGGGTGACAAGAAAGAGAGTGAACCAGGATGTTTTTGTTACTTGGTTTTCGGTACCACTTTGTCATGTAACCGCTACTTGACAAGTTAATTTGAACGTTTAGAAACGGGAGCCAGTCGTCTTTCGGTTTCTCCCGGGTGAACTTGATGTACTCTAACTGCTCGTTCCATAATTCAAAGCATTTGTCCATCTCCTCCTGTGTAGAGAAGACGACAAAACAATCGTCCATGTATCTGCAATAGAGTAGCGACCGAACACCGAGAACGGGGGCTTCCACTCTAGACATTAACCCAATGGCAAGGCTTGGTGCCAGTCCTTGTCTCATTGCCAGCCCACCTATTTTAGCGTAGTATTTTCCAGATTATCTGAAAGTCGAGCAGTTTAGGCACTCCTTTAAGAGAGCCATGAGCTGCTGGATGGACAAGCCGTGCATTTTTATTCTTCCTTCATGTTCGACAAGAAGTTCGAAGATGGCTTGCATTGCGGAGTCATTCGATACGTTGGTGTACAGCGCGGTAACGTCGAACAACTCCATCACGCACGCGTTATTAGGAGACACTTCACGTAGACGTTCTAGGAACATATGGGTATTCGTGAGGTGGGCTAGAATGTGGTTAAGCAGCTGGGTTAGTATTAGGCTTAAGAACCAGGTTGTTCTATCCGTTGGCCCGTCTACACAGCTGATGATGGGTCTAACCTTGAATGATTATGGATTGGTTGACGCAACATCATCAGAAGATACCAACTTATGTGTCTTAATAAGTAGGTACAAGACGGGACATGTTGGTTTATTGATCGAGGCTTTTTGGATAAATGCCAAAAATCCTGCAATGAATAGCAGGGAGGAATGTTCCGAGATTACGCTTGATCTCGCCACTTACCTTCGCATCGATCGTTGACGGGGGTGCTCTGCAGTCGTCAGCCATATGCGACGCTGAGCGGGGCTGTTCTTCCTCGGTGCAAGACGGGTGAAAAAAGCGGTGGGTTTTTTCGAGAAGCCGTAGATCTTGTAATTATCGCTCAGATTTTCATCTTTCTGTTTGTACTGTTGAAGTGTTTGATCTAGTAAGTTGCGTATTAGTATATCCTTCCAAGCTCTGAAGAAGGCGATTCTGCCGAAACGTCAGCTGCGATTGTGTTGTATGTTTTTTTTTTAGGAATAGTCTCCTACCGGCAACCTAAGTGGGAACACTCTAACCCGGCTATTCCATGACTCTGTGGAGGTTCATCTCGAGCACCATTTAACGACACTCATAAAGAAGACGAAGTCTTCAAGTAGCAGCATAAAGACCGCGCTAATAGTTTGGGGACTTTGGATAATGGAAGGAACTTTGGAGGAACTGAAGAGTATACAGGAGGTGCTGGCATCAGCACAAAAGATGTGAAGATGGCTCATGTAAAAAGATCATGATAAGATATTGACATTTGAATGCATGGATGCTAGAATCGTAATCTGAGATGAAATACGACATCATCAGACAGGCTGAAATGAGAAGATACTCCTCATTAAACGTTTTTTCTACTACTAGTCCACAATCCCGGTGCACGTAAGCATGGACGTGTTGATTGCCTAAATAACTTACGATCAATATCAGACGTTTATCGCTTCACAAATGTAGACCAGTGCGCATAGTCACAATATTCGCTCACTGGGTCTTAAAACGTTGATAAGGTGACTTTTTGATTGGTTGCGTCCTTTTAGCGGAATTGAAGTGAAGGGTACAATTCGTGTACATGCAAGCACATCCGTCCGTTTGCTTATTAATGGATATGTTTAGGTGAATACAGGTAGTGCAGCGATACGGGAATGACGAGTAATCAATTTTGGTAAATCCACCTGGTGCTGAATTTAAGTATAAAGTCGTTCTGGAACTTTTTATATTAACGTCCAGTTCGCCACTAGAATGCGCCAATAAGGTTGACAAAAACTTGATGCTCAAACTACCTTGTTTAATTCTCTCATCTGAGAAAAACTAGTAGATTTTAGTTTGTATCCGTCGACAATTTCAGGTGGCCTCCATCTGTGTCTGAAGTGCTTAACGGAAACACCTTGCGTTGCGTAAATGGGGCAGTAGAAGTCTCTGATTTCTCCGCAATTAAGGCAACTGTCCGTGGATTGTTGTTTGGCGCCCAATGGGTAAGGTTCAATACTTTCTACATACATATTAAGATATGTATCCCAGCGTGTGACCTCGACATTGATGATCAATAATTCACTGTTTTTCTTAACGAACACACACGAGATTGGTATTACAGCATTTATTAATACAGAATAAGGCGCGTGTGGCGCAGTGGTTGGAAGCGCCACTGCGACACGCACGTGGAATCGATTCCTGCGTCCATGGCCCGCCAAGCCTTCCATCCCTCCGGGGTCGGTAAATTGGTACCGGACTCGTCTGGGAGGATAGCAGCGCTTGCTCGATACATCGGCAGGCCACCGCGAGTCATTGTCAGGTCAGGCCATGTCAGTCATTGTCGAGTCATGCTAGATATACATTCAGTCACCTCCAACGATATTTAATGAAGTCGAATGCATGGCGCATCCTAGCTGACGCTTTAGCGGTTTCGCTTTCTTTGGACCCATTTTGCTCTTTATAGGTCTTCCAGTTATTCGGTAGAGATTGGCCTCACAGAGTATTAGATTTTCGTGAAATGTCTGGTCTCCATCAAATAGTCAGGATACTGACACAGAGCAAAACGGCTCTGAAGAAGGAGGAACCGCTGAAACGACAGCTGTTCTGTTTTAATAAGTGTTGCAGTTCCAACCTCGTGTTTGCTCATCAAGAAAAACAGTAGGATGAGAATTGTTTGCTTCGCCTTATATCGTCCTTTATGGACGTTTTTTGTTCCATGAAGTTCACTTAAACTTTTAGACAGTACGAATTGAAAACGTGTATATGTGTATTCATTGAGATATTCTGTATACTCTTACAATTAATGTGTTATTTCGCCGAGGTTTTCTTTTGCTTTTAAGTCTCTTCGTTCGGATGTTTGATTTTTTTTTCATTGAGATGGTGGCCACCCTAGACCCTTCAAATGTTATTCTAAAAGTTCTATCGTTGATTAGTGTGTTTTGTTTTGAAGGTTTTTTCCAGTGTCCTCCATGCCGTCAATGGGTGAAGCAACTGGCACCCGTATACGAGAAGATGAAGGCAAAAGGAATCTCATTAGAGATTGTATTTTGTTCTTCTGATCGGACACAAGAGGCATTTGATCAATTCATCACGCAGGTATGGCTAACGTTCTGAAAATAATTCTTAAGCTCAAGGAGCCAGCGCATATAATGCAATTTTAGAAGTTTTGTAAGGTGAAACCTTGTTTCTTTATATTAGAGTAGCTTAGTCGTTGGTTAGATCCCGCTTCTTGGGATCAGCAAGCTCTTCATCTCTTCGGGGTAGGCAAATTGGCATCAGATTTATCTGGGAGGATAGGAGCACTGGTTTGATACAGCGATACACCCCTGCATTTCACTTTATTGGCGAAACAAGCATTCAGCCACCTAACGTTGCCATGAATGGAGTCGAATGCATGACGTCGCTCTATGGAGTAGATCAACGCCTAACGCTTTATATTTTACCTGCATTATGTATACCCTTGTAGTAAAGAGTGAACGTGACCTCGTTATATTTGCAGAAGGGAAATTGGTAAAGAATGAGAATAAGGTGTTCTACGTTGATCAATCCTGCAAAGCTACACCACTCATTAGACTCCACTGAGCATTATAGAGCTGTTTGAATTCACATAAGATTCGTTATGCGATTGCTTAATACCGACAGAAGGCAGATGTTACTGCAAAAACCGTTAACATTCCTAACGAACGTTTTTTACGGTTATGAAAATGTTGACATACAAAAGGGTTACGAACACATTCCAGCCTTCTATGAGGTAAGAAATTGAGTCAGCTGCTGTGACACATTCCGCAAGTGCTGCTAGAAGTTTAACCTTGTAGCACAGTGTACATCATAGGAAATGCGGTGATAATATAGGGTAGAGATTTTCCTAATAGTTTCTAGAGCGGCCTGCCATCAGTGCTTTTACCTTCCCAGAGAATTCTGGGGTCTAGGACAGTTTGGGAATTTGTAATCCAACAGTTGCAGTTTAAGAGTCGAGAAGAATTTTGAAAATGAACACAACTTTTTGAGAGAATAAGAGAAGGCACTGTGATGTTGTTGAAAGCCGCTAATTTAACGAGTGGTGGGTAAGTTGGGATAGAATGGTCTTCAAATCATAGAACAAAAGGGCTCCCTAAAGCGATACCAAGTTGGTAGTGAGACACCCTTTTGACGACATTTGTATTTCAGATGCCTTGGTACTCATTCACTTACGACCCATCTAAAACTATCGCGCTAACGAGAGTCTTTAATATCAGTGGTAAGCTTGTGAAGATTTTCTTTTAATTTCATTTTTCTCATCTAACTTTTCACCTCAGGGGCGCGTGTGGCGGCAACTTTTCATCTCAGTTATATCGTTTTTTTCAACGTATTCGTGGGAACATCATCAATTTCAGGTATACCATCCTTGATTCTTCTTGATTCCACTGGCCGTGTGATAACGAATCACGGTCGCTCGTCATTGTTGGAGGATTCGGATGGCACTTATTTCCCCTGGGGACCTCGTCCATTGTACGAACTGAATGAATTCACAGTTTGTCGCCTGAGAGATGAGCCTTCACTAATACTTTTTACAGGTTCGGTAGTTTATGTTCATCTGTTGCTTTTCAGAGGAAAAAAGTTGGAGCGAAATTTCATCTAAAGTATTCCGTTTCCGTCTTATATAACACATATTTTTGTGTAATTCGAGTTGCTTTCAATCTTTCGTTTTGTATATTCGAAGACGTTAGTGTGTTCCAGAAGGTTCGCCGGACGACATACAGTTTTCCCTGTCTGTGATGGAAACGCTATCAAAGCGGCTTTTTGAGGAACGATTAAAGATCACAGAGCGTCGTATCGAAGAAGTTGAAAAGAAGAGCGATGAGAACTCTGAACCAAGCAGTGGGATCTCTAAATCTGCCAGTAGTGAGGAGTGCAGGTGCTGTTCCGTTCTGAAAACATGGTTCAGCAAGATAAAGGATAAAGGATAAAGCTCTCGGCGTTGATCAATCCCTGAGGGATGCGCCATGCATTCGACTTCATTAAGTATCGTTGGGAGGTGATTGAATGCATATCTGGCCTTTACAATGACTCGCGGTGGCCTGCCGATGTATTGAGCCAGTGCTGCTATCCTCGCAGACAAGCCTGGTACCAATTTTCCGACCCCGGAGGGATGGAAGGCTTGGTGGGCTATAGGCGCATTTCACGTGCGCGCCGCAGTGGCGCCTCCAACCACTGCGCCACACGCGCTCTGATTCAGCAAGAACAATGTTAAAGCGGTTATCACTTACTTTTAGTCCAACGTCATTGCTCCATATGAATTAGATTAGATTTTGGCACATTAGTAAACAAAAAAATTCTCAAAAAAATACAAAACAACAAAAAAAATCAAATTCTCCTAATGCGATATTTTTAGCTCAATGGGGTCAGATCTACCGATACCTCCACAGGCGGATCCATTGCAGCTGCTGTACACGGGTGAAGATCCAATCTGTGATCATGTGAGAGTTATCTGATAGACAGATATCCTGATTTCATTTACTTTTACCAGTTTACGTTAACAGTTTTTTTTTCCTAATTTTACTTCATTCTAATTCTATTTCTATGTTTTCTTTGCTAATATTATGACTAATATTATATGCATTGTTACCACATTCCTGATGAGCTGAGACCTCAATGCGAACCCTGTCTTAAAACACCTAGAACTATACTTAACATTCTTCCTATGTCGCATACACGTCCACATTTCCATCTGCAATATAAGCTAAAAGTAAACTTGGAATCATTGCAATCCTATCAACTCATCAGTCACGAATGGTGACGGCATGCTGGCATGGGAATGTTCTGACACGGCTTTACAGTCGATGAAAATCTTACCCAACCAGCAGGTTGCGAGTGAAATGAATAGTGTTATATAAATGTTTAAGTAATCTCTTTCTATAGAAAGAACATAGAAAATCGACATCTGTTTTAGTTTTAGTACTTTAGTGTAAGTGAAGTTAACAGCTATAAGACGGTGTTCTCATTTGCTTTCAGTACGGTTGAATAACTGTATCCTTCTCTGTCCTTTCTGAAAAGTTACTACTTGTATACTTATGTATTCATTTAATGAAAAAAAACGACAGCTTAATTTCCAGATCCTCGAGTCTATTCTTGGTCTGGGTGACGTTGAATTGCCTTTAATATGCATAGTAGATGGATTAGCCGGTCAGTTGTGTGTATGTGAACGACCGGACGTTTCGGAAACAGTATTAAATGAGTTTGTTGGTGAATATCGTGCTGGACGACTACAGTGGGTACCACTGCCAGCGACTACTCAAAGTGCGGTTGGTCATTGTTCAAGTCATTAGTCACGTTTGAAGTACCATAGTTAGCGTTCACAAAGAGGAGTACTATCTGGTACATAGTGTATTTTTCGGTTATATCCCTATGTGACATGTAGCGCAGTGGTCGGAGACGCCCTGCAATGCACATCGAATCGATCATCGCTCCCAAGGTTCACTAAGCCTGCCATCCTTTCGAGGTGGGCAAATTGCTACCAGACTTGTTCGGGAGGATAACAGCACTGACTCCACACATCGGTAGGCCACCACGAGTCATTGTATAGGTCAGATATGTATTCATTCACTTCTAACGATGCTTATTGAAGTCTAATGCATGACGCATCCCTCAGGGTTTGGTCAACTTCAGGAGCTTTATCCCTTATTTTTTTATGTCTCTATGTAATGATATTATACCACAGTGTGGTATTCGAATTTCCAAAAACTAGAAACAGACTTCCAAATCCAAATATTTTGTTTTCATCAAAACAGGGACTTTCACGATTTAGTTTATTACTTACACAATTTGTAATTTTTTTCTCTCATATACGATAATTTATCTGTTGATAGGTAAATTGGTGTCCACGAGTGTACCGAAGAAATTTTAATTTGGAAATGGCTTTTTTTTGAAAATGTAGTTGTCGAATTATTTGGAAAAGAGGTTTGCCAGAGGTCCGCTGAGCAAGCTGGAGTGAAGTAGAGTATCGTATCTTAATTCTTGCTTGTGCAAGAAAAAAATTCCGTCCAATTAACCAATGTCGTTAACCGATGCTGCAACTCTTAGTGTGTTTCATGGATTTTCTGACAATAATTCTCAGTTGTAGTGGTTTATTCTGAATTAGTAGAATTTTATGAATTATAAGGAGATGGATAGAGCAGTGGTACTGATGGCGTTCATCGCAATCACGGTTCTGGTTCAGTCATCTCCAGACTCACCAATCCTCTCATCTTCCACGTTCGGGAATTTTTTTCACCAAGGTTTTATGGGGAGGATTTACTCTCTGCAGTAAAGTTGGAACGCTCTAGCTTAGCTGTTCTGAGGACTCCAGGGAGAATCTATTCCATCAACATTCAGCGGCATTCATGAAGATGACAGTCCTCAAGCAGTATCGGAACCCAGGCGTGAAAATTGTGAGGACCTTCATCGAATATCGATGCGAGGGAATGCGTTGGTTGCTAGAAATGCTGGATTACGCACAGTAGATGTGAAAGCAAATTGGACAAATGGGAAAATAATAAAGGATAGTAGATTGTAACATCTACCTTCCACTATTGCCAACAAATTCTTTGAGGATTTACATTCTACATGTCTTTAGGTATATCATCCTTCTCCGTTCACTTTTTTGCACAGAACACATTATGTCGTACAAAACCTATTCTACTCTCAACGTCGTAATACGGTCGACAAATGCATTGTTTTTGGTTGTGCAGAAATCTTTTTATTATTCGCGTAGTTTTCGCGTTACTTGTCTGTCGAGTCTTTTCAATTCACCTCTACACTAGTTTCCTTCTCAGCTTGTAGCTTAAGCCTTTCTGAAACTGTTGAAGAGTTCTAAGTAGACCCGCTTTGCAAAACTTGTGGGAATCGGCTATCGTCGGTGACTGCGGATCGTCATGTCCTTTCTATTTTTATTGTTTTCATCTCTATCACGAACTTCACCAATATTGCTCCCTAATTTTGTTCGGCAAATAAAATGAACCATTCATCCATCGTTTACCTTCTCAGCAATCGCGAGGTTGTTAAACAGCATACGTTTATTTACATACATTGACAGACATACAGCACAATCGTAGTTGACGTCAGCTGAACAGAAAGTTTGCCCTAAAAACTATGGAATAACAATTTTGTTTTCACTATATGAAGAAAAGGAGGCGAATAACACAGTGCTAGTGATGTTCATCATGACGAGCATAGCGCTAGCTCGATTCTCCTCCGAGCGAACCAAGCCTCTCATCCCTTCGGAGTCGGGAAATTGATACCGGACTTTTCTGGAAAAAAATCACTCTCCAATTGTGAACGCTCCAGCTCGGCTATCTCAGGACTCCAGGGAGAATTGCTCGACTAGCTTTCTACGACATTCAAGATGAAATGAAAATTCTTAAGCAGCAACCGAAGCCACACGTAAAAACTTCGTGAACAATGGATGTGAGGAAACGAATCGAATGTGAGAAGTGCTGGGATTCGCGCAGGAGTTGGAGGACGGATCGTGTAAAAAAAATAGATAAAATACAGTTTGTCTTAAACTCGGCGGATCAGTCGACACATCCTCTATCATGGCAATCCAGTCGGCTCGAAATGACCCTCCCAACAACGCGTACGTGATGGAGTCCTTCGACGTCACCGCCCGCTATACAAACGTGTCGAATGACTCCGCTATGCAAGCCATTCGGAGCTCCCTATACAACATGAAGGAGCAATAAACATTTATGGCTTCTCGATTCAGCAGTTGATGACACCCTTAAAGGAGTGCCTAAACTGCTCAATCTTCAGATGGTCCGGGAAACACTATGCGCAAGTGGTTGGCAATGGGACAGCGATTGGCACCAACCCTTGCTTGCCGTTGCCTTTATGTCTAAATTGGAAGCACCAGCAATCGATCTCGGGCCATTACTCTACTGTAGGTATATAGATGATTGTTTTGTCATTTGCTTCACACAAGAGGAGATGGACAAATGTTTCGAGCTGTTAAATGAACAGTCAGAGTACATAAAATTCATCCGTGAGAAACCGAAAGAAAACTGGCTTCCATTCCTAAATGTACAAGTCAACCTATCCGAAAACGACTTCATCACAAAATGGTATCGAAAGCCAAGCTGTAAGAATATACTAGTTCATTACCTCTCCTCTCATTCCTCACACACTAAAAGGGCGCTTATAAGAAATATATTTCGAACCGCCGCCAACATTAGTGATGTTCATCATGACGAGCATAGCGCTAGCTCGATTCTCCTCCGAGCGAACCAAGCCTCTCATCCCTTCGGAGTCGGGAAATTGATACCGGACTTTTCTGGAAAAAAATCACTCTCCAATTGTGAACGCTCCAGCTCGGCTATCTCAGGACTCCAGGGAGAATTGCTCGACTAGCTTTCTACGACATTCAAGATGAAATGAAAATTCTTAAGCAGCAACCGAAGCCACACGTAAAAACTTCGTGAACAATGGATGTGAGGAAACGAATCGAATGTGAGAAGTGCTGGGATTCGCGCAGGAGTTGGAGGACGGATCGTGTAAAAAAAATAGATAAAATACAGTTTGTCTTAAACTCGGCGGATCAGTCGACACATCCTCTATCATGGCAATCCAGTCGGCTCGAAATGACCCTCCCAACAACGCGTACGTGATGGAGTCCTTCGACGTCACCGCCCGCTATACAAACGTGTCGAATGACTCCGCTATGCAAGCCATTCGGAGCTCCCTATACAACATGAAGGAGCAATAAACATTTATGGCTTCTCGATTCAGCAGTTGATGACACCCTTAAAGGAGTGCCTAAACTGCTCAATCTTCAGATGGTCCGGGAAACACTATGCGCAAGTGGTTGGCAATGGGACAGCGATTGGCACCAACCCTTGCTTGCCGTTGCCTTTATGTCTAAATTGGAAGCACCAGCAATCGATCTCGGGCCATTACTCTACTGTAGGTATATAGATGATTGTTTTGTCATTTGCTTCACACAAGAGGAGATGGACAAATGTTTCGAGCTGTTAAATGAACAGTCAGAGTACATAAAATTCATCCGTGAGAAACCGAAAGAAAACTGGCTTCCATTCCTAAATGTACAAGTCAACCTATCCGAAAACGACTTCATCACAAAATGGTATCGAAAGCCAAGCTGTAAGAATATACTAGTTCATTACCTCTCCTCTCATTCCTCACACACTAAAAGGGCGCTTATAAGAAATATATTTCGAACCGCCGCCAACATTAGCACAGGTAGAGAGCAAAGGGAAGAATCCTCGAAACTGGCACGCCAAATAGCCATTTTAAATGGTTACGAAACTGTAGGTTCTTGGCATAGGCACAGAGGAAAAACTACGCCCCAAAGCGATAATTCTAGCGAAAACAAGGCTCCGTTCCTCTTGCCCTTTATTTCAAGCGAAATAAGTGCAGCCATAAAACGTTGCTTAAAAAGAGCCGGTCTAGAGAATTCCGTAAGAATGATAGAAATACCACCGGACACTCTAAGACGGCAGTTAGCTCGAAACCACCTATATGACCGTCTATGTATAACGAAAAACCGCATAATTTGCCCTAACGGTAGAGACGGTGATTGCATGAGCTCGGGTACAGCCTACCTGATCTCTTGTAAAGCGTGGGGGGACGAATACGTTGGCGAAGTGGGTAGACCACTCTGTGTCCGTATAAAAGAACACCTAGTCGGTAAATCCAAATTAAAACCAAACACTCCACTAGGCGCGCATAGGATGCAGGAACATAACGAAGATTTTGAAGTAGGGGTTACTATCCTCACGCACGAATCGAAAACATCTGCGCGTAAAACTCTCGAAGTGTCCTGGATCAATTCCAAAAATTCGAAAATGAACCGTAAGGAGCAGTGTCTTGTCATCACGCGTGACCTGGCGCCATAGCTCAGGCTAATCCAATAGCCTGTCAAGCATAGTCCTCGCCCATGTAGTACTCTGTGCGGCTGCCATCCATGAACTAACTTAGATACTTACAACAAATAAACAATAGGTGTTTAAATGAAGCTGTTTCTTATGCGAATGCAAATTTATTTGTTATGTTTTATCTGCTAAGGTTATGAAAGTGTTTGGTTGAGTAGATCGCATCTCAATTTGACCTTTCCAGGCTCTGAAGAAGGCGAAAGCGCCGAAACGTCAACTATTGTATCCTAATAAATTCAATAATAAGAGCCTCGTGTGTGCTTATTGAAATAAAACATCGAATTGTCAATCAGTGCCGAGGTTAACAGAAAGTCGGTCTTGGGAATTATTTCATTTGAATCACCACGGTCATTGTATGGAATGTACAGATATAAAAACATCAAAATAGATCCAACATAGAGTGCAAAATACTTCCAAGTGCTAACAGCAATGTATTTTCATTAAAAAAAAGGACAAAGAAATGGTAAAGCTCTCGGCGTTGATCAATCCCTGAGGAATGCACCATGTATTTGACTTCACTAAGCACTGTTGGAAGTGATTGAATGCATATCTGGCCTTTACAATGACGCGCGGTAGCCCACGGATCTATCGAGTCAGTGCTGCTATGCTCCCAGACAACTGTGGTACCAATTCGTCGACCGCGGAGGGCTGGAGAACTTAGCGGGCCTGGGACGCGGCTATCGATCCCAAGTAGTAACACGTTGTAAATTTTAGCATACATATCAGTTATACCTACAGAACGGTAGAGCATACCCTATTCTACAATTCTGAAATGTTCTGAACTCCTAAAGTGCTCCACTGACTGAAACATTAGTTTTTTTTTTTATCGTCCAAAAACCGGAAAACACCCAGCCGAGGAAAAATTGCTGGTATTCGATTTAAGGCTAGCGACATAAAACACCGGCGTAGCATTATGTCTTGAGGACTCGTTAACTAAGACGCTTTGCCATATAGTTTCAACTCCACGTAATATTCGACGTTCCCATAGATTTATTCGATTTATACCCTAGGGATGGAATTGGAAGTATCTACTACCTTGTACCATCTACCTAAAAAACACTCGACTTCGTGCCCACCTTTTCGAGTCAACGGTACTTCCTGCTCTGACGTATACGTCAGAAACCTGGTCGATGCGTAACAGGATGAAAGATCACCCAATGTTATCGAACGCGCAGTCAAAAGAACGATGCTAGGAGTATCCCGTCTCACACAAGGGATGGGATCTGGAGCTCCGACCTGCCTCAACGATCAAAAATCAAAGGTGCCGTTCTGTACGCCAAATAGTCCAAGATAAGGTGGGCCGGACACGTAATGCGTATGAATTACAAGAGCCGTTAGTGACTGTATTCCTCGGGAGGTCAAACATGCTGCAGGAAGATCACCGACTCGATGGTCAGAGTTCTTCACGAAGAGCCTAAAAGAAAGATATGATGCTCGACCAGTCCTTAGAGAGACCAGAACCCACTGGGCTACTCTTGCTCGCAACAGGGAAAAATGGAAGATATATTGGCGCTCGCTCTTGAGTAACTCGACGATCAACGGGACTACATACAAGTGATACAGGTGATACCACCTTTGTAGGTTTGTCATCGCAGTTACTAGTCGATTAAGAAGAAACGAGCCCTTGCGGTTCTTGTCCTTTTGTGTAATTCTGTCTTACGATAGTCGTTAAATTAAATTTTAGGCGAAGTCCGTTGGAGGCATACCGAGTTCAATCATTGAGCAAGCGCTGGTCAATAATTCCCCGTCGCAGGACTCACTAAATGGAGGTAAAGAGGAAGTGAGGACGATCTAATGTCTGTTACTGTATCTAGGGCGGCCAGAGTATTGGGATCATTGCCTTGAAGCGACAACATCGCAGTTGGTGCCTAAAAGAATCGGAAACAATTCAATAATGATTCAAAATATCCAGATATATATCAGAATACCGTGGTAAACATAGCAATCAGCAACGTTAAGATATTGCCGTACCTTTAAAGCACCACGTCTATCCGCTCTGTTCGCATTCAAAGGTTCTTTTCACTTCACAGTTTAACCGAGTGCTCTTCGTTTACGGGCCAGATGATTATGCATACTATTTAGGTGCTACACTTGTCTAACCAATGTTATAAATTGTCATATAAGTATTGCAGGCTAGAAAACACACCGTAATATCCATGTTTTGTATGTGGTGTGTATCTGAATTAAAATCACGGTATCGACTATAGTATTACAGGGATAAGGCGAAAAATACCACCTCTTTAGTGTATTTCTTAAGCAACTGTATTACTTAGCTGTAACTCTGTATGGGCTAGTCCATGTTGTAGATTATTGTGTTGTGTTTCTGCTATCATGTTATGTTGTGTGTATGCTTGTTTTAATAAATAGACCTTCATATTAAGTAAAATGATGGTGATCTATTCGAAATAAGTAGATTGCCGCGGAATATAGAAAATGTAGTGGATTTAACGTCAACTTATTCCAGTATCACGATTGGAAGTATCGCAGTACAGTAGACTAGGAGATCCCTAGGAAGCGCAGCACGTTAAATGCTGCATGAATTGTTGTCCTATTTAACAATATTGGAGTTGTATGTGGTGCATACAGCATTTATCACGAGTAATCGACTATGTGGAGTTGGAACGAATCAAAGGAGAGAGTTCGAAATCCGAGATATTTATTGAACACCAGTTGTAGGAGTCCCCTACAAATCTAACATAGCTTCAGTTGTTTACACTCGTCGATCTTATACGCCTGAGTTCTACTTGTTGGTATTCTATGGGGATGATTTGCTAAAGTTGTAGAGTTCTCAACGTAGTAGTTAGAAGTAGTACACTTTCAAATGTATTATTAGTCCTCGCCTTGCAGTATACAGCAGTTGGCATTATAGACGCTCTAAAATCTTGACTAAATAATCTTCCCAAGCAAGCCGCAAATTTATTCATTCCTTAAGCATTTCTTAATGGCGTAACTTACTTCATTTGATATGAAGGGTAGCTTAAAGGGAATCTTACATCAAAATCATTCGTACATCATCGAAACATTATTTTGGCAAACCACCTTACGCTTTTGTCCGGAAAATGCGCGTTCATTGTTAGAATTGGGTCCAAGTTTCGCGCCTAGTCAACCCATTTCTAAACCAATCCTGCGCAGGATCACGTGTAGTCTGCATGAACTTCAAAATCAGCTACGTTATAGGGTTAGGCTAGAAAGGTTAGGTAAAGCCGTACCAAGGGGGCAACTACCACCAATACCATTTCCCCGAACTTTTTTTAAATAAGAGCTACCAAATAGCGATATCGACCCTACATTTCGTTTATTTTCGGATGAAATTCTCTGCGTACTTAATCACTACCAAAAAAGAAAAATAAGCTCCAACCTCACACACCAACAGAAATGTGGTATGCGCCAGGTTAGAGAGCTCTTGAATTCAAAATCTGTTAGAATTTCTATTAGTGATAAAGCTGGAGAATTTGTATGTATTCCTAGTCAGCTGGATATTAGAATAACAGAGGAGCATCTCAGTGATGTCTCTCTCTATCGAACATCCTCTGAAAAGGAATACAGAAATCAATACCGAAAATTAAATCAAGAATGGGTCAACACGGCAAAGGCCGCAGGTTTAGAACCTTCAGTTATGACCTACATTTGACCGTAACATCTGAGCCCACCATCTACTTAAATGTTTGATCTTCATTAATACTTTAGCCTTTTTCTACCGAAAAAATAAAGTATTCTAATATAAATGTCCATGCTCTGAGGAAGGCGAAATCGCTGAAACGTCAGCCATCGACCAACAACAACAACAACGACAACGAAGACCTATACCAACCTCACAGCAGCTAAAGAAGATCAGTTTATAAGATCATAAATAAATAAATATATATTATCTACATATGCCGAGGTTTATAGAAAATCGGTCTTTTGAGTTATTCATATTCATTTGTCCAAACGATACAAGTTATATATTCGAGGTCTTCGGTGTTGCATAGTTCAGGCCAGTCATTAGATGAACGTCAGAACGATGGATCGTCTTCTCCTTCTGAGACCATCATCTCAGAATCATCCGTTGTGTTCATACTGCAACAGCAATTGTATGATGGAAATGTGAGTCAAAGATCCAAGGATAAAGCGGTCCGATATAAGACAAAAATGTGCCCTGAATAAAAGAGGAGTGCAACCGTTCTCCGTGAACAGAATACATTGTGTAAATCATAAATAATATAAATTTTTGCTGCTCTAACCTGGGCGCTTGGGTAATATCAAAACCAGGAGCAGACGAATTGAATGTGTCTTCTGCTGTCGTAATCGATTTCACATCAGCAAGTGTACATTCTCTCATCGCTTCGGCTGTTCGCATTACAAATAGACCCTCTTCGGAGATCTTAACTAGGAAAAATCTAAGATAATATTTCTTAAGGGATAATGTGTAAAGTGATTCCTTAGATCTCAGCAGTAAAAGACTTGTTCTGAATCGCACATTAACAAGTTAACATGATTACGACTTGGCTACTTTAACAAAAATGATTCAAAACCGCTACCGAGTCGTGATCTAGGCATTTCTGACCATAAAAAATCGCTTTTTCCACATCACGTTGATCAAGGTAATGCTTTGCTAGGAATTGAATACAATATACTACGTTCTCATCGGTGTCCTAAAGAAAAATTGTAAGTAAATTTCACCTTTTAGTCATTTCACCGTCTAAGACAATGTAGAATGAGATAGAAAAAAAAACATATTTCAATGTCTTGGTATTCCCGCAGATATTCCTCATACGAACGAGCGGCACGTTGCATTTGATTCTCGGATTCGTATAGTCTTAAAATTTACGTCTACAAAATATGAAACAATCAATAACATCGAACTTGCAAAAGTGGTACCGCTCAGAAGTCCAACCTCAATTTACTGCAGACGTAAATCGAGAATGATTATTAAATAATGACGAGATCAGTAAAAACACATCTACAATTACAAAAAATTATAAAACACATAGACCGTTGAAAGCTAACTTGGCAAGCATCCACAGCGCAGTACCTTCCACATCTCCATATTTGAACGCAGATATGAAGCATTTCTCAGCGTTTCGAAGTCGGCCCATTTTCTGATATACATCACCTAATGCCACGAGCATACGCGAATCATGAGGTCTTAAAAGAACAGAAAATTTGTGATTCTCAAAATTTAACCTTGCATTTTTGATGGAGAAAATTATCGTACGAAAAAGGAAGCTACATACTTGCACAAATGGGCGTGCTGATAGTAGTACAATGAATATGTAGGCATTTTGATGATGTCGTACATTTGACCGAGTCCATACCATCCACGGTAATCCTGTGGGTCCACTTCTTAACACTATGCAGCATTGAGAAAGTTACACAAGATACCGATTAAGTTTGAAAAGGTCAAGAATTCATTGTACATGATGTTCAATTTTTCATAACTTTTCCATAGCAGAGTTCGGAAGTAAAGAAGTGGAACCCTTACCTATTGCTCTTCTATATGACATGCAAGCTGCAGCATTGTTCTTTAGTTCCATGAATTCATGTCCAATCAATACCCAAATAGATGCCACACGAGGATTCAAGCGAAGCGCACGTTGAAAAAAACGAATGGCTTGTTCGTTTTCGCGACGAAGGCCGTAATAATTTCCTGGAAAAATCTATGCGTTCTGTTATGAAATTAAGCTTGGAGAACAAGAGTTGATGCAAGTAGAATAATTAGGGAATATAGTAACTAACCTACTATACAACATGTTTCAAATGAAAACTTATGAGTTTCAAAAAACGAATGCGCTAGATCACATAGTTGAACACGATCGCCCTGTAAAGGTGAACTGCAACCTTTTCCTAAACTGTTTTCGAAAAACACCAGACGGCCATTCTTACGCGAATATAAAGTGAATCTGAATATAAATTCATATGATCAATTCTAAGCGGATCCATCGATCGAATACATTTGAACAGTTCAACAGTTTTCTCATGATCTGAAAAAAAAGTCGGAACATTAACAGAAAATGAAACAAGTAATGAAGTTGAAAGACATATGAACATCTTTAATTCTCATTATCTCATTAAACATCTTAAAGTATTAAGTATTAAAAGTAGTTCAGTGCTTCGAAGAAAGCTGGAAATTTATATCCAAGAATTTGGCGAACGTTAACTGACCATGTAGATGATTTGAACAAGCAGCGACCTGTGTCAATATCATAGGAATTCCTGGAAGCCCACGTGACATTAGAAGTTCAGCTTTTTTTAGGGCTTCGCTGAAAACACAAGCTCATTTGACGGTAGCAGAAGATAGAACATTTCTAAAAGTGAGGTAGAACATAAGGTAAGGAAAAGGCATAAATGACGGAAACGACGGCACCTATCCATATGGAACCGTGATAACGCTAGACTCTCGAACCAATCCGGCATCCATGACGAGTCCGAACTCTTGGTGCATAAAGCCTTGCAGGCAGCAATCTAAATTATTAATTCAACGATGGAGAATCCTGTCATTTTTAGTCCATGATATATACAAAAGCATTGACTTCGTCGACACTTTCGATTAAATGAACCAGCTCTTCCCATGCAGGCCAAAACCGAGAGTCCATTTTTAGCACTTCCTTCATTGTTTCAGCAGCAGCTTGTGAAACTCCAAGTGAAGTTTGAATCCTCCCTTCCCTGAAACACTTACGATAACGGCCAGGATTACAGGTGACTTGTGCAGAAAAACCAAACCAAGAACATTTTCAGCTCTGCTCAGATGTGAAATACAACCCCAAAGATGCTGAGATATTTGCAAAAGTTGGACTCCAGGCCAGATCGAACCGCGATTACCGTTTGAAGGAGGTACCATGTTACACACTGTACCATTGAGGACAGCACTTTGCCTCCCTTTCAGCTTGTTTTCTACCTAACGGTGACATCAGCAATCATCCGTCAATGAGAATGATCTGGATAGCACAAATTGACATTAAACTCAGTCAAGGTGAGGTTATAGTCGAAATCACAATGTTAACATTTTACTTACTGCCTATTATTATCTTTCACGGCAGCGTATGATGTGAAATATAACTACTATGATGCTGAGATATTTGTAAAACCAAGACTCTATGCCAGATCGAAAAAGGACATCAGTGGTACTGTGCGTATTACGCGCGCCCCCACCCAGAAAAGGTGATCGTGGTTCGATCTGGTCTGGGGTCCAGGCTTTGCAAATATCTTAGCACCATTACGACCGTATTTACATAACGCCTTGCTGTGAAAAAGTAATGGGCAGTACATAAAAGTTACATATTATGCTGAAATGGTTAAGAAACAGACAAGTACATCTACAAGTTAAGAAATTATAAAGAGACGCCAAGTTATCAGAGCATTATTTCCAGTTAGGCATAAGACAATTTTAAAAAACAGGCGTACATTTTCTCACATAGCTTTCTCAGACCAAGGTATTGAAATACCAACAAATATAGAAGGAACATATCGAGTGGACGTGACTCTCGCCCAATTTCACTTAGAAGCTCTGCCATGTCACGATCATCAGTATTTTCAACAGCTTTTCTATCGATAGCTTCCGCTTCGTTTTCCAAACGAGTTCGTACACAACCCTTAAAACAAAACTTCGAAGAGGTGTCAATTTTTTACAGATACTTCTGTGCAAAAAAACATGACAAGTAGAGGGCGATTCGTAAGAAAAGTAATGGCAGCAGAAAAAACTTACCAAATACTTACTCCAATAATAAAGAAATCGTTCGACGTATCCTAACAATACTGTCTTTCGCAAGAAAAACGATGCTCTAGCGAAATCTCGATTCATGAGAAGATTTTTACCAAAAAGCAGGTTCCGATTTGAAAGATTTATAGATGCTGACTTAGCACTATGCTAAAATTGGAGAACTGCGATATGTATATTCACGAAATAAAACTAAATGTTCAAAAGAGGTAGTGAGGATTACCGGAATATCATCAGCAGAACTTGTACCAAGTCCTTCCTCTGAAGCATCAGCAAATTCATTTACCCACGTCGCTGGACAATATGCCAAAATTTCCAACACCCTAAAAACACATGTTTAAAACTTTTGTAGCTTAGATTCTTGAAGCAACACGTACCATTGGATGGGGAAGCGATAACAAAAAAGTGAAGTGGTAAACAACTCAAATCGAAGTCGGTTTCACGTAATGGTGTCAGAAAGGAATTCGATTTTATAATCTTCATAGAACTATGTGAACCCAGTGCGGTAGGTCTTGACGTGACATATTCAGTGGAAGACACATAGAAAGCCGTGAGTGTGCGAGGAAGCTATTCTGTGCTCAATATGATTGAAATCTTGGTTTAACATCTTCTCTGTTTCGTTATGGAAGTGTCTGACTGACTAGATTGCGGCAAACTTAACCTTTTCAGGCTCTGCGGAAGGCGAAATCCACTGAAATGTCAGCTTGTTCGTGAATAAAGAATACAACAATACCTCACGTTTGCTCAATAAAAGTATTAAGAAATATTTGACCAATGTCGAGATTAATAGGACGTCGGTCGTGGAAATCCTTCGTATAGTCTATGTAGTTGTTTTTATTTGTTGACTTTTTTGTTGTACAGGGAGGGTGGATGTGTGTACAGTAACTAGAGGTCCTCGCAATAAAAACGTGGTCGCTGGTTCGAACCTGTGTCTAGATTAACAAAGCATTTTCACCGCTTCTTGTCTCTACGTAGTTCGAGGTTTTGGGACTAACCTGTCTAGGAGTATAAAAGCAGAGACTGCAGATCGATAGTCCACAGTTAGTCGTTGCATAAGTCAGGTACGCATCCAAACATCTCTAAGATGTGACGAATGCGGTCGAATGCGTGGTGTATCCCTAAGGGTAAATCGACGCTTTATTTTATATATTTTTTTCGATGTTTGTGCTTCACTCTATGAAGCCATCTGGCTTTTTAGATTCTAAAGATCTAATGCTTTCACCACACAGATACACAGAGGATTTCTGGAATCGGAAAAACAATACCAGAAGTAATTCCCACATAGATTGTAGAGTCAGATAAATAAAAGTACTTAGACACTGTAAATATTTCGAGATGGTAAATTTAATTAAAAACGTGAATCACACTAACACATTATAGTTTAAAAATGAAGGATAAAGCTCTCGGCATTGATCAGTCCCTTAGGGATGGGCCATGCGACTTCATTAAGCATCGTTTAGAAAAGATTGAATACACATCTGGCTTTTACAATGACTCGCGGTGGCCTACCGATGTATCGAGCCAGAGCTGCTATCCTCCCGGACAAGTCTAGTACCAATTTGCCGACGGCGCGGGGGCATGGCAGGCTTGGTGAACCTTGGGCGCGAGAATCGATCCCACGTGCGTGTCGCAGTGTGTATTACAGTGCGCCTCCGACCACTGCGCCAAACGCGCCCCACATTATAGTTAGTTGCCTCACCTCAAATTAATCTGTCCTGCACAATAAATGCTTGAATGGAACAATAAGTTCCTTAGTTAATAAGTTAAAGTTCCTTAGATAAGAAGCTAAACTTTAAGAATAAGAATTCTGGCATGTACTAAACTATGAACTATGAAGTTCATGAGTTGCATACAACTTGGAGTAAAGAAAATACATGAAAATAAATCGATAACAACGAAACCCAATTTGTACAAAAACCCCACCTGTGCGTTTGAGTTAAGTTAAAAGAAATCGAACTGAGTAAAAAAAAAATAAAGAATAAAGCTCTCGTCGTTGACCAGTCCCTAGGTATGCGCCATGCATTCGACTTCATTAAGGATCGTTTGGAGGTAACTGGATGCATATCGGGCCTTTACAATGATTCGCAGTGACCTACCGATGTATCGAGGCAGTGCTGCTATCCTCCCAGACAAGTCTGGTACCAATTTGCCGACCTCGGAGGGATGGAGGACTTAGTGGGCCATGGGTACAGGAATCGACTCCACGTATGTGTTGCAGAGCGCCTTCGAGCACTGCACCACACGCGCAACTGAATATTATGAACAAATAACCGACAGTGATGACAAGACCTTACCATTTACTGGTGTCAAGAAGGAAGCGCTCCTCGCTAATGGTAAGTAACCACTGCAGATCGGTGACAAATGCATAACCATTCAGTTTTGTTGCTGTCGCAAACTCTGTAGAAGTTGTGTTTAAGCTCATATAGCTCACAACAGTGCTGCGCCCGGAAATACCTATAATATTTACATCAATAAAAATGAATCGCTGTGAACCGGAAGCAGTCGTCGACCAAGAGCGACCAGGTACCTACCCTTAGACAGAGGACTAATTCAGAGAATGAAGCTCCCGGACTCGTTTAACGCCATACTGCCTTATATAATCCGAATAGATGCAATACTCATAGAACATGCGTCGGCACTTTTGTGTGTATGAGGATCATATCCATTATGTCAATCCATCCAAAAGCTCGAAACTCACGAGCCTAACCTATGAATGAATTTGAGGCAAACACAAGAATGCTAAGATATCAGCACAGCTCGGAGTCTCAGATGGGCTTCGAACTCGTGACTACCTTTACCAAAGGCTCACATGCTATCCACTACACCATTTTACTCTATAGGTGCCAACGACAATCATCCATCAACAGGAATTACTGAGGAGCACAAATCAGCACTGATCCAGTTAAGCCGTCAAAGTTACAAAACTTTTGACCTCGGTTGGTGTAGTGAATAGCACGTGAGCTCTTGTAAGCGTAATCGTAGGCTTGAAGCTCAGCTAAGGTTCCGACTTGTAGGCAATTTTGTGTTGTCTATAATGTAAACTAGCTATTACAAAAATCGTAATGCCCTTCGTCTCTAAAGGACCCTACTGGGAGGCTCTTAGGCAACTGACTGCCGCCGGGACAGGTAGACTTTAATGGTTCGAATTTCAGTTATTCGATGAATAACAAGAATACAAGTGGTACAAGTTAAGGATTAAATGTAAAGTGAGGGACGAAAACGCGAAAGGTAGTCAGGATGCAATTATGGAGAGCTGTAAGGAGAGATACTCAAAGATCAAAACAGAATGGTCATGGAAGAGGCGGATTATTAGCACTAGCGATCGTGGGCCACGTGGGCGATGGCATGCCTCCGTCGTCGATTGCATATGATTATATAGGCTGCGGGAGCCGCGTTCATATGTAACCACGGCTGATCTGGATCGTTGGTTCCAGGCTGCAATAGACTGTACAGCAAACTACCTGAAACATCAAGCCTTATTGGCTTCGTTGTTTCACAAAGCAACAGGAAACTTCTACTGCTACGCTTCCACCCTCTAATAAGTCATCGCTGTTGTGCGACCCAAGTCGACTGCCTGAAACACTGAACGTAACTGACCGGGTAGATCACGAAGGTTACATTGCAGCATGTGGCGTGCGGCTGTTAGACGACCATGGTATCGGCATCAAACACGATTGTTTAGGTAGACAGAGAACTTTTCAAGAGGGAAGTTCTCTAACGGCAATGTGCCAGAAACTATTAATTGCGGCGCATGATACTTTAGCACTCGCTACAAGAATGATAAATCACTGGGCAGATAAAAATAAAAAGGGAATAAAAGACGACCCGGGGGAACATGTGGTTATACACAATAGTGTAAAGATTGAAACTTTAGCGAGCTTTAAGCAATCAGAAAGTAACAAGTCGAGAAAAATACATTCAGTAATCACTAAACATAAGGCCAATTAATACTTATATGGATCCAGTACTCATGCTAATAGTAATGGTGAATACGAAATAGTAAGGGTATCACTTTAAAAAATGCCGTCTCGTTCCGCTCACGATGTCCGCATTTACGTACCACATCACAGTTCTACGTTTGTTTACGCCGTCCTAAGGAAACAAGAGCTTATAGAACACTTCAGCGGGAGATTTGAGTTCCATATCGTTATTTTGTTGTTTACTTTAAGAAGAGCATTTTAAGTTTTTGCTTGATCGCTGGTTTGCCCAACTTCTCCCTTCGTATCGGAAATCTTCGGAGTTATTTGGAAACAAGATTTCTCGTACTTTTTTCTTCTTTTTTGAATACATCACGATCTTTTTCAAGTTAGCACGACGGATTTATGGTTGTGCTTCTGTCTGTCGTTATTTATCTCCTCTGCTGCTTTATCTGAATTCCAAAACACTCACGATATGACTAATGTCTAGCTTTTACTTATTACCTATCTTTCTTTTATGGTAGAGTGTTATCTGAAATACAACTGTAAGGATACTAAGAGATGAGCAACACTCGGAATCCCAGGTGCGTTTTGAGCTAGCGACCACCCTTTCCGGGGATTCACGTGCTGTCCTCTGCACCACTGAGGCCCTTGCTTTGCTCTAGTTCAGCCATTTTTCGACCTTATAGTGCCATCAGCAATTCTCTGTCAGTGGAAATGATCTGCAGAGAAGAAAGTGCCATTGAACTCGATTAAGCTGAAGCTGAAATCTATAACTCACGATGTGTTCCTCCTTATTTGACCCTCAGAGTGTCGATGCTTTTATCCTTTCGTTTTCTCCTACTTTCCAGTTTTATGTAGTAAGAAACAGTTTTTGAATAGCAATTTGCTTTTCATAGAAGTTTGCAACACCTGTTTATTTTAGAACTCTGGTAAGAGGTTATTGATATATTTAAAACGTTACTGTTGGTCTTTGATCTTGTTTATGACTGCGTTTCGCTACTACAGACTTTTAAATAACCAGTAGGGTTCTCTTCTTAGTGTAGTTAGGTTTCAGTTTTTTCCCAAAGCTGCCGCTCGGCGGCTTCGCAGTAAGATGAACTCCAAGCCATCGTTTGATTTTCTCTCATCAGTACTGGATAACATGGATTCACTGACGGCACCATTCTTCTCAACATTCCAGACCTCACAGAATAACGAAACGGTACGTTTCAAGAGCCAGGAGCTCTTTCATAGCTAGGTTTTTCCGAACAAGATGTCCACTTTCAGAAACAATCCTCACCATTGTTCGAGTTGCCAAACAACGTTCTAGACAATATTGTTTCATATATTCCTCTCAAAGGTTCGGTTTTTCGGTTTTACTTGTTTTCGAAAGTCTACAGATATCCTTATTCGTTCATCACGGGTGCCAAATGTAGGTGTTGTGGCTGAATACGATTTCATGAAAGCTACACTAACGGAAGAATGGATGACTAGCACTAAGATTCTTTTAGTATAAAACCGCATGATGTATATGCTTTGTCGATTATCACCTTTAAACTAGTCAACCATGCAAATTGTCAACGTCATAAAAAATAAAGGATAAAGCTACCGGCGTTGATCAATCTCCGAGGGATACCCCACGCATTCGACCTCACTAAGCATCGCCTGGAGGTGATTGAATGCATACCTGGCCTTTACAATGACTCGCGCTGGCCGATGTATCACGCCAGTGTTGCTATCCTCCCAGACAAGTTCGTGACGACCCCGGAAGGATGGAGAGCTTGGTGGGTTAGGAGCGCGGGAATTGATCCCAAGTGTGTGTTGCAGGGTCCCTCCGACCACTGCGCCACACGCGCCTACAGTGTTGTAGTGTCAGCGTCATACTTATTCAACTAAATAAGCATCTTAAATATGCCATCAACTTGAAACTGGTGTAGAAATGATGAATGTGTTGCTTTCTAATAGTGCAAGTCGCATCGAAGGTTACCTGCTGGCTGCAGATATACCGTCTCTTCATGTGCTCTCCGTGCACTGTGTTTGCGACGAGTAATTTTTCGGGTGCCTTAATCAGTTTTTTACGGAAACAGAAGTGCTTAATTAGTTTGAATCGCGTAATGTTGGTTGGGGTAGGATAGTTGCCGAATTGGTGCTATATTCCATCAGGAACCAAGGTCCTGCTTCGACCCCCTCCCCAATATGAACCCACGTGGGAACGCCTTACCTAGGTTATTTCGAAAATTTCAAGGAAGATCGACTCGACCAGAAATCCGTGACATTCATCAGGAAGACGAAGTTCTGAAGCAGCAACTGAAACAATATGCAGAATGTTCGAAGACCAGTGTGGACGATGAGTGCGAAAACAAACGAATTGAATGCAAGTGCTGGGGTTCGCACAGGCGATACGAAAGACCCGCATGGTGTGGTGGTGAGCGCGTTAGGACCGAAAAGGTGATAGCGCGTTCGTTCCCACCGCAGACACTTGCGGTCCGAAGTTTCGCAAATACCGCAGCATCATTGTGGTTGTAGAATAAAACAAAGACTTGTAAAATAAAAAGTGTTGATTGACGATTGATGTGAAATACAGTAGGTAATTTGGAGTGTACTGCGCTTCAGTTTAGATGAGTAGTGTTATAGAGATGTCCGCAATTCGACGTATTTACTACGATCCTAAATTAGTACTTTGCTTATGAATTAGCCACTGTAGGCATTGGATAAGGGAAGCAGTAGGTCTCCGTATTCATGTGAGTCTGCTAAGAATTGGGGGTGCAAATGGCAAGGTGTAGGATTTGTGAACGTGGAGGCGCAACTAGAAGTGTGCACACGAGTGTCCATCCTGGCAACCCTCACAGTTCCGATTAACCTAAAATAGTGCCTATAACCCCCTTTACTGCTCTCTAATTATTTAAGCATTTAATGATCGTTAATAAGTTAGAGAGGATATAACTTCATTCGGAATCTGTCTCTCACTCTTTTTCTTTTAATCTGTCTCCGTCATGTTCAGCTTTTTTGTTTTTGTTGTTTGTTTTGTGGTGTTGTAACCATGATTATATTTTGTTCTAAACATCAAGAAGCAACGAAACTCACGAGAAGGGATGTCTAATATCTTATAAGTCATTTACTGTGAAATATGATGCATCTCTCAGTTCGCACATTGGCGGTGGCTCCTGTTTGCCGTGCCCTACGAGATAGCGTCTATCGTTCGATTAACTCTGTTGCTTTCTACAAGACACAGCTCGACGAGCTCAGTGACACACGTATCAAGTATTTCCTCAGCATCCATGGATCGAAGATAACTGCTATTAACTTTGATCTGTTTCGATCAGTAGAGGATGAGGTGAGATTCTTTTTCCCATTGCACTTGTGAGTTTCCCCATCAAAATGATTTTTGTACGCCGGCTTCTTCCTGATACCATATGATAATCTCGGAATGTTCTGCCTAAATGTATTGTTTAGTTGTTTTGTAGTTTAGGCGTGTACTCAGTGGAGTTGGCGTCAATCCGTTATCACTGCAGTGAAAATGTGTTCCAATCTCAGAGAACTAGATATTCTGATTTGTAAGCGTCATCGACTAAGAGACACGGATTTACTTACGGTGAATAGTTCGCGGTATTGTTAGTTTGAATTCAGATGTAGAGGTGGAACTTCTAGCTGTCTTTTGTCAAGTACTGACTAATTCTGCTCATATCATAGATTTTTCGTCAGTGTCCACAACTGCAAGTACTATGTATCGATGCTCAGTATCTCAGTGGGCATTGTTTTCAGGTTTGCTGTTGAGTTTGATTTCTTGTAGGTATTACTACTTAGTGCAGTCGTTATAGAACTTCCGTCTGTTGATAGAGTATTCGGTTTTTCATGATTACCATTTCTATCTGTAAAGAACTCAATTGCTCAGTTTCAGTGCAAAGTTAATTATGCTGTAGCCTTATCTTATCATACAGTTTAGATAGCACCTGTAGGATTGATTCGTCTAGAGTTGGAGATGTGTGTCCGTTTATCGGAGCTTTCAATGCGTTATATTTTCACACGTCTAAAGAAATTAAAGGTTACTAGTTTTTAATTTTTTTAGCTCAGCAATATTTTTTTTTTGCTAAATTCTCGCTCACAATTTTGATAACACATTCATTGTTTGTTTTCAGGTCTTATATTTATCGCAATTGAAAATTCTCAATGATCAGATCGTTAGTGGTTTGGTGAGTAATATGAAGAATCTGCGAGATCTTTCCATCATCGGCAATCCGAGCGCTCCAAATCTAGGTATCATGAAGAGAGACTTCACTGACTTTTAAGATAAAAGTAGTAGAAGCGTTTGATTGTTTCTGTTTCCAGAACTTTCTGCGTCCGCTCTCGGACATCTTGCCCGCCTTCCCCGTTTACAGAACCTATGCCTTGAAGGAATCCCTGCTGTAACGGATCGTTTTCTTGCGGTACGGTATCCTTTTTGATGTTCGCTTGTTTCTTATATAATGTATAGCTTTATAAATATTGTTGTGATGATTCTGCCGAATCTTTCGAAGTTATCTGTGTGTAAGTCCAAGTGATATTACCTTAGTCATTGAAATGTGGCGTTTTTGTTACCGTGATGTTTGGATGAAACATTGTATAGTGCTGTAAACGACCATATTAACTTACTATCTTAACTTTTCTTTTATTGCTCGTTCTTTTTTTATAACAGACGGCAATGTCAGATATAGCCAATAGGTATGCTAAGATATGAGCGAAATTCGGAAACTCTGGTGGGCTTTAAACCCGGGATTATCTTTGACGGCGGTTCACCACACCAACCATGACCCTTGCTTTGACTTTCTCTGAACCATATTTTTACTCTATCGGTGCTACGAGCAATGAACCGTTAACGGATATGATGTGGCGATCGCAAATCGGTAATGAGCTCAGTTTAGCTGGGAGGAGAGCAAGGCAAAGACCTCCGTTGGTATGCTGGAGAGCACACGGCTCCTTGGCAAGGGTAATTGCGGGTTCAAAGCCCTTTTGTGGCTCCGAGGTTTGCTCATATATCGGCATCGTTGTTGTCATACTCATTTTTTTTTCTAGGAGTTAAGTGATGCTGTTAACAATCCGGCAGCTCGTAGTATCAGAAGTCTTTCGCTGGCATTTTGTTTCAACTTCAGCTCGTAAGCTTGCTTGAACTTCCTGAGTTTTTTTTCAGTACTTACTTTGTGAATGATTTTACTTAATTTCATAATGAATCAAAATTCTAACGATTTTAATCTAAGAGTGGGACTACAACGGTTGGCGCGGATGACGAAATTGGACAGTTTGAATCTTGATGGTATCACGAAACGAGATATTTCATCCGGCCTTCTAAAAATTGCCGAGGAAGGCCGACTGATTAGGGTGGGTAAACATCTCTGCAAATTTATTGTAGAGCTCGAGGCTGTGATTATTTATTTTCACTCACTGTTATGTGAGATGAAAATTACAGTTACTGCTTGCCGAAGAAACTAATGTAAGCACTGATGTACTGAGAGAGGTTGTTCGTGTATCACCTCATCTTCGTCTACTTGATATCAGCAACAATGAGGCGTTAACAAGCTGGGAAGCTGCTAATTCATTGGTGAGATCTTATGCTTGCTTCATATATTAACGAATTTGAGTACTTTACTTCTTTATTTATGATAGGTGGATCTGTGGGTATCGTCTGGACGGCCATCCTTAACTATTCTCACCAACAATCATCTTCCGTGGAGTACGATTAAAATGCCGCCATCACGTTCTCCATGCACACCTCCTGCCGTTTCAGTTGTACACTTGCACAGGAGTACCGTGGCAAAGTGAGTTTGCATTGGAATGTTTCTCTTGTAGTTTCCTTCTCTTTTGTTTGCTTTAGTATTTGCTGAATTGAGTTCATTAGAAGTGTTCTCGGACACGCGTCATCACTCTGTTTTCGTATATTTAGATCGGAGGTTATTCTTGGAAGTGTTCTTTCCCGAGATGATTCATCTCAATTACCACATGGCTTGCTTTTACCACGTCTACGTCGTGGTAACAGATATCGTCTGCTCTGCTCCTTACTATCGATGTCACAAGAATTAACGGATCTTGATGATCAGGTAACCGAAACAAAGTTTAGGAATGCCCTGAACTAGACATTATGGAGTTTTCACTGGAATAAACTTCATTTTTCAAGAAGGAAAATTCGTGTTCGTGCGCTCTTTACCAGCCTCTTTCGTCACTCACGCCTCAGAAAAATTCATCAAATATGCCAACCGTATCCGCTCGTTCGAATCCGTCCATTCCGTTGGTTGGAGTGCAACAGAGTAATCTTGAAAGGTTCGTTTTGTTTGGTAATATCGTTCCTTTTTTTTTTACTGGGATAAAATGTGTAATCTTAGCTCTCCGGTGTTTGACGCAAGTGTTGTCGAAAAGAATCTTGAAAGGTTCGTTTTGTTTGGTAATATCGTTCCTTTTTTTTACTGGGATAAAATGTGTAATCTTAGCTCTCCGATGTTTGACGCAAGTGTTGTCGAAAAGCTAACTCCTAACTCGATAAATTATCTTTCATCTTCTAAAGCATCAAGAAGTTTAGGAATGCCCTGAACTAGACATTATGGAGTTTTCACTGGAATAAACTTCATTTTTCAAGAAGGAAAATTCGTGTTCGTGCGCTCTTTACCAGCCTCTTTCGTCACTCACGCCTCAGAAAAATTCATCAAATATGCCAACCGTATCCGCTCGTTCGAATCCGTCCATTCCGTTGGTTGGAGTGCAACAGAGTAATCTTGAAAGGTTCGTTTTGTTTGGTAATATCGTTCCTTTTTTTTTTACTGGGATAAAATGTGTAATCTTAGCTCTCCGGTGTTTGACGCAAGTGTTGTCGAAAAGCTAACTCCTAACTCGATAAATTATCTTTCATCTTCTGAAGCATCAACTCTAACACCTACGATGCTGTCCGACTTGTGAGTATTTCTAGAGGATTTTTGAAGTGTATCATTTTTGGTGAAACGTTATGGAGTTTTTTTTTTCCAATTTCAGGTGTCCTACTGCGTATTCACCCGACTTTAGTCAAGTTATACCTCCTGATATGACACCTACGATGCTGTCCGATCCTCCTGATATGACACCTACGATGCTGTCCGATCCTCCTGATATGAGTAAGATTTTTGTCATAATTCGCATTATTGGTGTTACTTTTTATTGGCTTGAACGGAAGTAAATGCCATTTTCTGAACAGAAGTTGAGAAAACGCAAAGATTTTGTGCTGTTTATGACGGTTCTAAATGAGAACGACCTTCAATGCATAGGTAGTACGTAGCTAATATTGTTTTCTTTGAAACAGGTTGATTTTATATACATAGCTGGATAGTGTGAGCCATGCACGCATTTATATTTGTTTCTACACTTCAGCCCTGGAAACATGGATGACGTTACTGTCGGCGAATCAATCCTACGACACTTCGAGGTTAACGCTCATGGATCCGTTGTCTATGTTGACAACTGGCAGTGCTGGAGCGCCGCGTCCACCATTTGAGATCCCACAACAACCTCGGATTCATTATACTCGCGGACCACGAAACAAACGTCGTTCGAATCAACAAAAACGGTCGTTACGAACTGCACTTCCACCATTATCGTTCAGTTCAACAGATTTTCCGCCGTTGAAATAGTTAGCATCGACCTTTAAAAGAGTCAAGCATGCCAATTATAATCGCGTTTACTGATCTTGACAATATAAACAACTTACACCCTCAGTAAAAATGTGATAGATATTCACCGCTAACGCAAATTGAAGTTGTCGCTCTTTTTCATACGAGTACTTTAACGCAAAAGAAACGATTTTACAATAATTACAGTAGGCTAGCTTTGGCTAGTTAGTACGATAGGAAAGACGTGCAAAAACCGTTATGCACCAGGCAAATAACAAAGGGCGATTACTCGACAATTTTTTTTCAATAAAGCAAATCAAGCTCTTCAGGGCACCACCCGCCCACTCTTCCATCACCATCGCGAATTACAAAAGCATGTTCACACCCGTCTTCATCCACAACATGGCCATGTGGTAAACGTTCGTTCATATGGTACCCTAGAGAAACATGCTCAGCTGCTATCAACTATAGGTTAGCTTTGGGTAGTTAGTACGAGTGCCTGGTGCATAATGGTTTTTGCCCGTCTTTCCTATCGTGCTAACTAGCCAAAGCTAACCTATAGTTGATAGCGGCTGAGCATGTTTCTCTAGGATATCATATAAACGAACGTTTACCATATGGCCATGTTGTGGATGAAGACGGTTGTGAACATGCTTTTGTAATTCGCGATGGTGATGGAAGAGTGGGCCGGTGGTGCCCTGAAGAGCTTGGTTTGTTTTATTGAAAAAATTGTCGAGCAATAATTACGGTAATTACTTGAAAGTTTGGGGCATATTCTCATCCAAAACCGACTTATTAGCTTGTCCGACCATTACCTAGTTGTTCCCCTTACATTAGCTGTACTTAGGCATTGAAAGAACGTGTAAAAATCATTTAACAGCTTCCCTGTTATACCCTATGAGTAGTTTTAATAGCATCGACCCTGAAAATATTAGTTCCTGAGTTGTAAGCTGAAGTTTGGTCATTTTCTCATGTTGTCAATTTATTAGCGTTTTAGTGTTACGGTAATTATGGATTGTTCGATCTCCTTATGCCTTTGAGTAGCAACGGAACCATGCAAGAGATTTGCTTATGATATACCGATTTGCTTTGTCCTCATTAGGACGCGTGACTATTTTAAAACTAACCCATTTCGAAACAGCCTTCAGAATTTCCTACGTTGTTTTTATGTGCTCAATGAGAGATTTGTGTATGTTGCTTCTAATGAAATTGTTGGTAAAAGTTACCGTTGTTAATTCAGAGAACAGTTATCTAGAATGCTTGTAATGGCATGAGAATCTTCAAAGTATCAGGTGATCGAAAGTGAAATCCTAACTGTGTAAGTTGAAGATGCCGTTCGAACTTATGTTGGAAGCAAGATGTTTGAATTTGTCGGGAGGTTTTAAAAAGACTAAGGCGCTAGGCGATGTGCGATGTGTTTGACTTATGTTGATCGAGGTTCCACTGATGCATTAAGTCAGCAGGATATTAATGTGGCATTTCAACCTGCATTTTCAACGTGGGATTTTTCAGTTTTAAAGTTGTCTCATTAGTCGGAATAAAAACCTGTGGAATTTACATGTTTTTACCAACGAGAAACAGGTTTACTTGTACGGTTTGCTTAAAATTCTGATCTGGGGGCGATCAAGTCGTTGAACATAGTTTTGCCTTCGGCTTGGTTGCTGAAGCACTTCTAAACGAAAGTGTCGAGATGCTTGAAAAAATGGTATTCGGTAGGGGATCGAAGACTATGGTAAATAGTGCAGCATTTATTAGCCAAGCAGGATATATGGGGGCTCGTTGTCGTGGAAAAAAATTGTACAATTCGTCGACTTGCTGGGTGTACTTCTCCGCCGTCATTGTTAAACCCGAATTCAAAAGGCTATTATGGATTAAACTAGCAGCAAGTGACTGAACGGTCAGCATAGCCTTTTTCGATGAAATTTCGGCTTGTTACGAGGATTATTCGCGTGCCATCACTGAGGTCATCACTGAGCTAATCGTTGTTGACCCTCACAGAGAGCCAATGCCTCATAGAAGGGCACAATACGGTCGAGAAACGCTTTTTTTTTTGCTTACTGCCTATTTTTAATGGCAGGGTATATTGCGAAATATAACTTTGATGAAGCTGAGATATTTACAGAGGCAGGCGAAACGAAGGACCCGCATGGTGTGGTGGTGAGCGCGTTACTCCCCGGAAAGGACAATAGCTCGTTCGTTCCCCACCGCAGACACCTGCGCTCCGGAGTTTTGCAAATATCTCAGCAATTTTGTGGTTCCATTTGGTTTAAGTTTACCGATTAAGTGTTCTTTTGCACGGACGCACTTTTTTATACCTTCTTGATTGTTTCAGGTCAAATAGAGCTATAAAGATTTCGACCGCATAATTCCATGAAGCGTCAGTTTTGCTGAAGACATATCCTACAGATGATGGAACAAAGAGAATATAGGATAAAGTGATTGAAATAAAAAGGCAAATCATCTGTCAATTTTTATATATTCCGCATTCGCAGGTTTTTTTTTGTTTAAATCTTCCGAAGAGAACAGACAAATCAGGAAGGGATAGAAAACCATAAATGGAAATGAGGCGACCGTTAGACGAGCATTGGTGTGATTTTCGGCATCGCATTGCATTCTGTTGTGTTCAATTAAAAAACTTTTGCAAGACTTTTATTTCACCTCAATATGAATGATTAATGTGCCTTATTTTTTTGATAAGCTAAGACGAGGTTCTTACCAAACATTCAACCTCAGCTCTATTTGGCTAATGTTCCAATCTCTTCCTCTTGCTCAGAGAGTCTTATTGCATTCTGTGTGATATCTCGTGTGATAATGAAGCATTCCTCTCTGCGGTTAATTTTTCGTCGCTTAGAATTTATCCAGAATGCTTCGATCGTTTTACGCGCTGAAGTTTTAAATTCCTGTACAAGAACTATGGCTTCTACATCAAAATTTTCCCTGTTATTTGTCTATGACGTGTGCACAACTAGTGGAGTATTTTGTTCAACATCACACTTTTCGTGTCGATGCTTTTTTTTATGTGAATACATTGGCTCACCCGTTTCGCTAATGTAGGCTCAGCCAGCACGGGCTTTGCAAGAGATCAGATTAACCGTACCCGAAATCATGCAATCACTCTGTCCACCGTTAGGCATTGTATGCAATTTTACATTGTACATAGACAGGAACACATGACTCCGTGCCCACCCTTTCGACTCAACGGTTCTCCCTGCCCCGACGTATGCGTGAGAAATCTGGTCACTACGTAAGCAGGATGAAAGATCACTCAGCGTTATCGAACGCACAGTCGAAAGGACATGCTAGGAGTATCCCGTTTCACCCAAGTAGGTAATGGGATCCGAAGCTGTGACCTACGTCAACGATCGAAAATCAAAGATGCCGTTCTATACGCCAAACAGTCGAAGATAAGGTGGGTCGGACACGTAATGCGTATGAATGATAACTGATGGACAAGAGCTGTTAGTGACTGGATTCCTCGGGATGTCAAACGTACTGCAGGAAGACCACCGACTTGATGGTCAGAGTTCTTCACGAAAACTCCAGAAGAAAGATATGATGCTCGACGAGTCCCTAGAGCAAGCAGAACCCACTGGGCTACTCTTGTACGCGACAGGGAAAAATGGAAGATTTATTGGCGCCTGCTCGAGTCACTAGACGATCAACGAGACTACAGGTGATACATAAATCATAGAGGCGGTTGCCAACTTGCTAACACACTGTATTTGCATGTGTATGTGTGCATGTGTATGTGTGTGTGTATGTCTATGTGTGTGTGTATGTATCTGTGTGTGTGTTTGTGTGTGTATGTATGTGCGTATGTGTGTGTGTGTTTGTGTGTGTGTTTATGTGTGTATATGTGTATGTGTACGTGTATGTGTGTGTATGTATGTATGTATGTATGTATGTATGTATGTATGTATGTATGTATGTATGTATGTATGTTCGCGTTTGTACCTCAACGGTGGCTGATCAATTGGTTAATGACTCATAGATCATAGGTGCTATTGCCAGTTATATTCAACTCGGTAATCTCTTCATCGCCATATATCTCGTCTTTTAGGATGATCATATAGATCCTGAAAATCTTACCGTTTTGATTCGATTTCATTCGTAACACTGTAGATGTGATTAAAAGCAAATTTGGTCTCTAGATGAATAAAAACGATTTCGTGGAATCTACAAATGTAAAATTCCAGTGCTTCTATGCTCGCACATAAATCTCGCACCAATTTATTGACCGTGAAAGAGTAGAAGGTGGTTAGTCGAGAACGCTGGATGGAACTAAGGACTACATGTCTTAGCAAGGCACCCATAACCATTGCGCTACACGCACCTTGACTATACACACAATGACATAATGGAGAGTTTTAAACCATTTCTTTACACCATTACTATTTCCTATGGACGCATGCTCGAACAACACTTGTGGCATAAACTCCATAGTTTCGGCACCGTCGATTTTCTACGGGAAAACGTTATTTCGAAATAGAGTAGATAAGCTCTAAACTTCTAAGGATTACTTCTTTCCTAACAACGTCCTACTGGAATCTAACTAATGACAGGGTAGAGAAAACTCAATAGAGTGGAACATCTATGTAATATCGCTTCTTACCTACATATACGCCACAGCACATGTACATTTGTAACGACTTTACATTTATTAAAATACAAGGTTAATCAACCAATCGTCGGTAAAAACCACAACGAAAATACTTTTGTGCTTGAGAAACTCGTCGAAATACATTTTACAAGCAATCAATTCTCACACAATACTCGTGTTCTACTCGCTACAATTCCAGAATAATATTCGAAGACGTGAACACACACATACACACACACACCCACATGGCACCGCGTCCGTGAAGTGAACAGAATTACATTGAGCCTGTTGGCGTTAGTACATAAGTTACCAGATTCTTATTAAAACCTACTATCCTACGCTGGTACAATAAATATGGATGAGGAGAACAGAGGAATTCACTGGGGCAAAACATATTGCCAGGGACGATAACGTATTCGGGTAAAAGACTCTAACGATTACTAGCACTCTTGTCTATTTTATCTACGAAGACTATGAAACATATGACAAATTTTATATTCAAAATGGTAATGTCAAAGTTTTCGATCAAATGAGGAAGTTCTCATGGCTTCCATGTGTTATGAATGACGTTGAAGGCGTCCAACGATGCCTTCGACGTAGTAGAACAACTTTGCTAGGCGGTAATATGACAAAGCTGATCACGAACTATAGCGATATCTTAACATCTCGACCTATAGATATTAACCTATTCTCGGCCTAAAAGATCAAATACCTATTTAACAGCAGTTTACACTACCTCAGTAAGTGATGGACGAGGTGACACTTCGAATATTCCCAATGTTGCCCTGTTAGACATAACTTTTAATGGTCGATGTCTAGATATACGTGCCGGTGAAGTCGCGGCTTGTGGGCTTGGCGTAGTCCTCTTTGTTGTCGCAATTTCTGGGTTTTCCATGGTAAGTGTCTGATCATCCTCCGACTCTGTAGACGATGCCATCGATTGTGGAGCTTGTTCCGGTGCTGTATGTTCGAGTACAGTGTCAAGTTCTCGATCGAATGACTTGAAAGCCACCGATCGCCTACGAGTACGATTGGATAGATTGTATGCTGACACGCTTTTCACTGGCGTTTTCGCGGTTATCTCGGAACTGAAAATGGTACTTAATCAATCTTTTACCTGGCTTTTCTCTACGTTGCGCACTTAAGACTAGGAAAAGGAAACAGGCAAATTAAATGTATTAACGCGTCGTTTGATGTTCATAACTTAACCTGCGATTACATTCAATGAAATAGGCATTTTTCTTTCGTATATGAATATCGAAATAGACCTAATAACTGAATAGTCAGATCCGTAATTTTGTTCAACACTCCAGTATATAAACTGACACCACTAAACTATTTGTTAGAATTGAAAATATGGTTTTTCTATGCTCTCGATTTCCTATGGGATGTTTGAGAAGTAGAAAAATTATACCATTCGTCTTCATCCTCCTCGCTGATGTCATAGGTCGAGTAGTAAATGCTAGTTGTTGCTGTAGTTGCCAACGATGTCGAATCCGATATCACCAATGTCCTCTCAGATGTGAAGATGCCCATGCTTGTCATCGAGACGTATTCAGAATTTGACGAACATGACATGTTGTCGTAGCGAGAGTCTATCCGAGTCCGAGGAACTACTAAACGTCAACGAATTAGTAGTACAAACACCTTTGAACTATATTAGACGCTAATAGTTGGTAAAAATTTTTTATTTAATATCCTTTTATTATTCTTATTCACAAACAGGTCTTTATAAAAGCTACCCCTAACGGTTTACCGCCTCATCGTGGCTGGGAGGTGTTCCTGGATGTGGGACTGCGATGTACAGCGAGGTGGTTCCATCCATTAGGCAGGGTCTCGCAAGGAGAGAAGGAGTACGGTGTTTCCATCAGGAAGCCTAGCTAAAAGTAAACCAATACCAGGATCCACCACCTTCTTAGTATCAATGTCGCATGGTGGTAAATCTTCCTCTGATCCACAAGGACTGCGACTGCCTGTAGTGGTGAAGATCTAAGGCAGACTTTGGCCAAGCTGACCTCGGGACTCCAGTGAACCATAATGGCTTAACCGGCAAATCTTCGAAAAATGGAGATCATGTTGAGACCCGCACAACTAGTGATGACGGGCCGTTCAAGTATCAAGTAACAAGTATGAAAGCTACTTACTTAATTGCCTGGATACTTCGTTACCCGAACTCAGTGGTAGTGCAAGCGTCAGCATACTGTCGTTTGGTTTTCCTTTAGCGCAATCATCGTCCATGATGGTGGTCTGCATGGAAGATGGTAACGTTCGCGAATCCTATTCTGTACTCCTAAAATCGTACCCATCTGTGAGTGAAGATGGTTGACGTTAGCCACGAACACGCCCGCCTATCATTTGAGCGCTCGTCCAAGATACCGATTGCGCTTTTTTGAAGACCACTCCTCCAATCTTTTCATTCATCTCTCATTTGTTCTTTTTACTATGTTACCAAGCTGTCTGTGTTTCACTATCAATATACATTCTCCTGGATCACGAGTAGGTTTCGAAGACCTGAACTGCGCATTCCGGCTAGACGTTGTGATTGTCGGTTAAGTTCCAAAAGACATTATTCGCGCGCTCTATGAGTGGTGCACAGATTTTCTGACGTGGGTGAACTATCAGCACGCATTTTTGCTGCATTACAGAGCACTGAGAGGATGGTTGAATCATAAAAGAGGAACTCGGAATTTTGGGTCTGTTACTTGGTCGGCGGGTTCTTCGAGAGGTTTGAATATAGCTTATGCTGTTCTTCTTTTTCTGTCTAACACCTCTTTCGTGTTACTTTACATCTTCTTGAACGTTGAACGTTCAAGGACGTACGAGTGCTCTCAGTAGTCGGAGAACCATTCAATTCGATTTCTTTGCTTTCACAACATGGGTTCTTCATGAATTGGGTCTTCATTCAATTTATACGCAGTCTACTTTTTTTCTCTGCTTCGTTGACTTCAACGAGCTTTGTCTCTTCTTCACTGGTACTCGGAAAGATGACGAGCTCATCCATGAAACAGAGGTTTTACAAGAATTCGCCATCAATACGCATCCTCTCTTCGTCCCAATAGAGCGACTTCATTATTCCCTGTATCATGGCTGTGAACAGCCTTGGGAAGTAGTGTCGCCCTGTCCAACACCTTTTCCTATGGGAATTGTAAGGGTCTCGATACAAAAGCTGTATTTTTATGCGAAAGTTCTCGTAGCAGTCAGCTCGTTTTCGTGTATAAGATGAGGTCGACCCTTGGTCGACAAAAGTTGATACGAGTGTGTCAGTTTCTTGTGGACAAAACTTAGGACTAGAGGCAGATGATATTATCGACAAACTTCTATGACCTCGGACGCGATATGGGTGTTGTTCATTCACCAAGAACCCTGATGGAGCTCTTCTTGCTCAACTGATTGTGCCTTATCAAGATGTTTGATATGCGTAAAAGAATAATCTTTGTGAACAGGTTCCAGAGTGCACTCAACAACCAGATTTAACGAGTATTACGAAGATCTCTTCGGTTATACTTCTTAGGTAGGATGTTCATGTGCGATATTTTCTACTGGTTTGGGGGTTTTTTTCTTTTGAATGTAGGAAGTCATATGGATTGCGAGGATAAAAAAAGGATAAAGCTCTTGGTGATGGTCAATCCTGAAGGATGCGCCATGCATTTGACCTCATTAAGCATCGTTGGAGGTGATTGAAGGCATGTCTGGCCTTTACAATGACTCGCGGTGGCCTGCCGATGTATCGAGCCAGTGCTGTTATCCTCCCAGACGAGTCTGGTACCAATTTGCCGACCAAGGAGGGATGGAAGGCTTGGTGGGCCATGGGCGCTGGAAACGATTCCACGTGCGTGCCGCAGTGGCGCTTCCAACTACTGCTCCACACGCACCCATGCGATGGATTGCAAGAAGAAAACGTAATTTATATGGTCACCAGCTCTGAGGAAATAGGCGGTGGTATTATCGGGTTCTGGAGCTGTACCGTTCTTCATGCTTTCTGTCGCAAATGGAAATTCAGAGGATGGAATTCTGGGCGGTTTTTCACCAGTGGGGATCACAGGATCTGAGACGAGGATTGTGGAGCGGAAAAAATGGTATAGGACCTTTTGGATATTAATTAAATCTGATAGCGGGATGTAGTGACAGCCCCGTGCTCGTTCATTAGGGCGGATAGCACAACACAGTCGCAAACAGCCTCCCGGCACTTCTTCAAACTGGAACGTTTTTGAACCGCTTCCAATAGCCTTATTAGGTGTGTCGAAGTAGGAACAAGCTTTAGCATCATCTTTTTCGAGTAACTCCTTAATGGTAATGAAGATGCGATCTGAACTTAGTGTTTGAGGAAGTGAGGCAAGTTCGGCAGTTTTTTCTTCAAGAAACAACTTATAGTATTCGGTGGATTCTTCTTTCATCTGCCAGCCATGTTAGTATAAGGGTTTATTGGGAATACTCCCGTAATGCAACATTTGTCTTGTTCCTTCTAGACAACGACAGGAGTTTATTTTTAGCTCATGGCTGAAGCGAATCTTCGCACGGAAAAGGCAGTGATTGGATCCAGTATAAAATCCATCCACTACCGAGATGTAAATGGGGACAATATTTCTTTTGTGGGAACATGGTCAATCTTCTCACGAATAGTGCTTTTCCTCTGCATTCCCGTATCCAGTGGCAGTACTTTGTGTCTTCGGCAAATTGATTCCCATCTAAGAGATATGGTACCCTGAAGAATCTTACAAGACGGTTTCTATTATTATTTTGACCTTCTATTTCGAAGTCTCTTCCCTGTGTGAATCTTCGTTGATCCTTATTAATTTGGCATTAAAGCTCGTGGGAAAGAATTTATAGGAATTTTCGTTGTAAATTACATCTTCGAACTGGCTGTGGACGCTTCTAGTGTATTCTCATCAGTGTATAAGTTGGTGGGTAACACTTGATGATACTGACATTCTTTTGACGCGGAAGTTGGAGACGAAGAATAGCCAACCGAGGTGAGAGGATTTCTATGGGATGGAGAATTGATGGCGTGACGGAAGTTTTCCTCTACGAATGACAATGGTTCCATCATCTAATTGGTGTATGTCTGTCTTCCTGCTTTTCGTTTCTTGCAGGGCGATCTCATGGAAACTGATACAATCAGGGGCCTCGAGAAGAACATAAATATCTACATATTTTTTCTTGATGAGCTTACACGAGGTTGATAATAAGATTTATTATCGGCTAACGTTTCGACGTCTTCGTCTTCATCAGAGCCGATGATCCGAGTCGATGGTCCACGCTTGTCTTTCGCCTCGATGTGGCGGCTTCGCCTTCGTGTCGAGTCAGGTCTTCTTCAGCGTTCCGTCTCCTCGAATGAGGCACACTCATTCAGTGGTGCCCTTTTATACACGATGCTGATGGTGAATATAATGATAATGTCCGTTGATAACTATTTGTTTTTCTTCCGGACATATATCATCGCGCACATCGTGCAGAAGTCGGTGTTATCATTAGCTAGCACAAAGCGTATTAATGCTTCGAAACCGACTTTCCTTGAACCTCGGTATGCTTAATCAATACGTATTTTTTCTTGATGAGCTTACACGAGGTTGATAATAAGATTTATTATCGGCTAACGTTTCGACGTCTTCGTCTTCATCAGAGCCGATGATCCGAGTCGATGGTCCACGCTTGTCTTTCGCCTCGATGTGGCGGCTTCGCCTTCGTGTCGAGTCAGGTCTTCTTCAGCGTTCCGTCTCCTCGAATGAGGCACACTCATTCAGTGGTGCCCTTTTATACACGATGCTGATGGTGAATATAATGATAATGTCCGTTGATAACTATTTGTTTTTCTTCCGGACATATATCATCGCGCACATCGTGCAGAAGTCGGTGTTATCATAAATCTTATTATCAACCTCGTGTAAGCTCATCAAAGAAACAATACGTATTGATTAAGCACACCGAGGTTCAAGGAAGGTCGGTTTCGGAGCATTGATGCGCTTTGTGCTAGCTAATGATAACACCGACTTCTGCACGATGTGCGCGATGATATATGTCCGGAAGAAAAACAAGTAGTTATCAACGGACATTATCATTATATTCACCATCAGCATCGTGTATAAAAGGGCACCACTGAATGAGTGTGCCTCATTCGAGGAGACGGAACGCTGAAGAAGACCTGACTCGACACGAAGGCGAAGCCGCCACATCGAGGCGAAAGACAAGCGTGGACCATCGACTCGGATCATCGGCTCTGATGAAGACGAAGACGTCGAAACGTTAGCCGATAATAAATCTTATTATCAACCTCGTGTAAGCTCATCAAGAAAAAATACGTATTGATTAAGCATACCGAGGTTCAAGGAAAGTCGGTTTCGAAGCATAAATATCTACATCTAAAACAACTGTTGCGGTTCTACAGATGCAAAGAAGAAGCATTCTAAATGAGGTGTCATAGGTCATAGGTGCGCTCGTTTGGTCCGTTTCTAATGAAGTCCTGTGCAGCCTACGACTTGATTGGATGTCATCGGTTGTCTCACTGCCTGACGTCGCAAGACGGCAACACCCAGTGAGGGTGTACTGGAGCTGGTATTTCCCTGATTGAGTTAGTGTGTCGCCAGTAGTACCGAGGCCAACCAAGTCGAAGCCTTCGTTCGGACGTCATCACCACAGGCAGTATCTACCTCTTGTGGATCAGAAGGAGATTTACCGTCTTGCGACTAATTTAATACTAGAACAACGGTAACTGCTGGTACTCGTTTACCCCTAGTCGGAGCTTCAGAATGGGAACGTCTGATTCCTTCACAGCTTGGGAGACCGTGCTTAGGGGATAGCATTCCCTCCTCTGTACATCGCAAAGCGACACCCAGGAAACCCTTTCGGCTAGTATGAAGCGGTAAACCTTTGGTAGGTCTTTAAATCTTATGCTTATATTAGCGTTACTATATCTCATACAAGGTTTTTTAAAAATTGCAAAAAAACTAAATTTTACATTTGATACTTGATAGAAATTCCCTTTTTCACATTACCCTCCATTTTTCCCTGTCGCGTGCAAGAGTAGCCCAGTGGGTTCTGCTTGCTTTAGGGGCTCGTCGAGCATCATATCATTCTTCCAGGCTTCTCGTGAAGAACTCTGACCATCGGGTCGGTGGTCTTCCTGCAGTACGTTTGACATCCCGAGGAATCCAGTCACTAACAGCTCTTGTCCATCGGTAATCATTCATAAGCATTAGGTGTCCGGCCCACTTTACCTTCAGCTGTTTGGCGTATAAAACGGCAACTTTGATTTTCGATCGTTGACGCAGATCGAAGCTTCGGATCCCATCCCTTACTTGTGTGAAACGGGATACTCCTAGCATCGTCCTTTCGACTGCGCGTTCGATAACGCTGAGTGATCTTTCATCCTGCTTGCGTAGCGACCAGGTTTCTGAGGCATACGTTAGAAAAGGAAGAACCGTTGAGTCGAAAAGGTGGGCACGGAGTCGGGAGTTCTTTGCTCTCTTCACTACATCCTCGATGCTCTTGAAAGCTCCTCAAGCCGCTCGTTTCTTTCTGCTCAGCTCTGGAGCTAAGTCGTTCATCATATTGATTTCCCGAGCTAGATAGACATAACTGGAGCATTCGAAGATATTCGTTCCGTTGAGCGTGAATGGGGCAAACGAAACCAATCTGTTCTTCATGAACATCGTTTTCTTTAGATTTAGTCGAAGACCAATCTTTCCACACGCATTATCAAAGTCAGCAAGCATTCCGTTCCGCGTTCCGCTTGGCTAATGTCTGGTGTTATAAGAACGATATCATCAGCAAAGCGAAGGTGATGTATCTACCGATCATCAATTTTCACTCCCATATTATCCCATTCCAATGTTCGCATGACGTTCTGGAGGGTGGGTGTAAATAATTTTGGCGAGCGAGATTGTATCGCCTTGCCTAACTCCTCTTTTGACGTCAACGTTAATATCGTTGTAGAATGGAGAAATTTTGGTTGTGAAATTTTTGTACACCTCACGTAGAATCTTTGTGTACCGCGTAGAGAGTCCTTCACTATCAGCGGCTTCCATGACTGCTTCTATCTCAATTGAGTCAAAGCCCTTCTCTAAGTCGATGAAAGTGAGACAGAGCGGTCTTTTGTACTCTCGCGATACTTCAGTGAGCTTCATTACCGTGTGAATGTGGTCCATCGTACTAAATCTTTTTCGAGCCCCTGCTTGCTCACTTGGCTGTCCTTCGCCCAGAGTTTTGTCAATCTTGTTTAAGATGACTCGAGTGAAAAGTTTGCAGACTACAGACAATGAGCACTTTGACCTCGCCTCGCGAATAACCGGCTCGAAATCCCTCATATGAGGGAGATCCGTGGAAAGTGGTGAGTAGTAAACGAAATAACATCCATTCATATATTAGGTCCTCAATAATATTGCAAATAATTCATGAAATTATATGTATATCGTAGGATAAAATACGTCCAGGCTTCGAAGATGGCGAAGTCACCGAAATTTTAATCATCGAAAAACAACAACAACAACAACTGGTGTAACCTCACGTCAGCTCAACAAGGGCAGTTCGTAAAAATTACACATACAGAAAGGCGCTTTAAAGCAACTGCTCATGAAATTTTCCGGATTAAAAAATGGTTTTTGTGATGTATCGTAGTGAAACAAGGAACGTCGTTTTCCCAACTCTCGTAGGTTCTAGCCACTTGCACTTTACGGTTTGATTCATAAAAACACTTACCCGACGACGAACATGTCATCCCCTCTGTGACCACAGGACCAGTCACTGCTCCGCAACTGCGGGGCGAATAGTTCCTTGCACCGTGAATCGCACTACTGTGCTTCCGAACGAACGTCTCGTCTTCCGTCAAGATTACGTCGTTGATCTGGCGCTCTTCTTCAGCTGTTTCTTGACCTTCCTCAGTCAGAGTGCGTGGTGGACGCTCTATAATTACCGAAATTACTTGCTATTTTATTAAATTTCTTGTTATGTGGTTTTAGTATTTTATTCTAGATATCCTGCACGTTTTGTGAATCGTCTCGAAAATCGTGCTGTTCTGTTTCAGTGGATAATCAACTTTGTTAAAAAATAAAAACAATATTGCTTTCGGCGCTGACCAGCCGTTGACTACACGCCATGAGCTCGGCTTCATGAGAGTTAATCGAATGCATATCCACCCAAAAAATCACCTATGATGTCCTGCGAATTTATTAAACAAGTGCTGTTATCCTCTCAAGCAGATCTGGTACCAATTTGCCGATCCCAGATGAATGGAAGACTTGGTGAGCCCGCGGTGCCAGATTAATCCATGGAGGACGTGTGTATTTCAAGGTACCTCTAGTAATCACTGTGCTAAACGCCTCTCTATCCATTTCACTATATGTAAAACATCTTTGACCACCATATTCACTTTGTCTAATTTGCTAATTAAAAGGCGAAAAGCGTTATTGTTTGCCAATAGTTCGCTAACAACTATATTTATAAAGGAGTGCTTATAGCTTTTGTGTAGATGACCCGTTTTCGCATCTAATGCACGGATTCCAGCACTTACTGCATTCTATTCGCTTTTCGCATCCATCATCCACTAAGGTCTTTGTAATGAACATTCTTGAATATAAGTCGAGTCAACTGTCTATGGGGTCTTGGGATAGCTATGAGAGGACCCTCCGTGGATATGAGGGAGCCAACTGATTCCAGAGAAGTTTGCTGCCGGTCTCCAGACCCGGAGGAATTCAATGCTTGCGAACCATAGCGGTGTCAAACCAGCATGTGCTCGTGATGAAAGGCATCCTATTAGTTCGATACCTAGTTCCTGCTTACAGCTGTAAGTATTGATTTTCTTCCAATTAGTCACCTTGTGCTTTCCCTAGCATCATCTCTAGGACCGCTTCAAATGTTTCTTTGTGCACTGGAATCGTCTTGCTCAACCAAGAGTGCTGCCGAATTGCGTTGAACCCTGCGCGTGAACCTGCAGAGGTTGTCAGGCAGGATTTGATCAATTGACGGCACTCTAAAAACCAATAAAAGTGTTGATCAGTAAACTTTCCATCATTCGGGTGAGAGCACTTTGCATGGAATCTTCTGCAAGAATTTTCTGATAAGCATATCAGCAACAAGTTTCTTTTCTTGAAATTTTCAGCGAACGATGTCGACTACCTTTCTGCACGTCCAGCAATTAGATTTCAAAAAATACATCGGCTTCCATTTTGAAAGTATTGCTGTTTTGTGACTATTATTATCGTTGTTATTACCACTAGTACTGTAAAAATAGTAGAAATAATAACCTTTTGAAACGTGAGAGGGAAACTTTATTCGTCCCAAACATATCTGAATCTCATTCTTAAATGGCAGTTGGCCAGTGACGAGAATGTATAGTAGTACACCCAAAGACCAACTTGTAGCCTCTAATGGAAGGTACTGTAACTTTCTGAACCACTCGGGAGGACAGTACGATCGGGTGCCTGTAAAAAATCATAACTGGTTGAAAAGATATTATTTTTTTAAGCGCTCATGGATGGCAAAGGAAGATTTGTTGTCATTTACTTGATTATTTGGAAATTTATTGGTGGATCCGATGATTGACCTAGTGGACACTCCATCACTGGAATTATTCCAGCGCAGTTCACAAGAAACTGGAAAAGAAAACCCATCTTTCGAGAGGATTTTATCCCACTTGCAACCAAAAGTTGCAACCAAAGTGATTAGATCAGGAGTTCACAAGAAACTGGAAAAGAAAACCCATCTTTCGAGAGGATTTCATCCCACTTGCAACCAAAGTGATTAGATCAGGTTTTCGAACAATAGGAGAAAGCGAAGCCAATTAAGAGTAAGATTTTAATAAACCAAAATCCTATGCAAAACCCTGTTAACCAGTGTCTCTAAGGATTACAAAACAGCAAAAAACAGCATTGTATTTGTTCAACTAGTTACCTGAAGGGTGCAAAAATGCACGGGATTTGTTGAGCTTTTTAGGAATTACGCTTTGTTTTGTAAGTATAAAGGAATTCTTTATGTAAAATTATTAGATTAGAACTAATTCTCAGGTTCCAACATATTTTATCGACGTATTCTGGTCTAGATAGATTTCGAAGCGCAATGAGTGTCGAACGTCAGAATAAGCTTTGTTGAAGGAGGTGCTCATCTCTGTTGAACTCCAGCTCACCTGGGAACTTCTTCATCCCAGTTCAAAAGAATCTTGGAACTCCGTCTTTGCCCAACTCATGCTCACTTCCAAACCCCGTTGCCTCTGCGGAATGTGAACCTCACCTTGGAACTCCTTCTTCATCGCCTTTTCGGCCGACGCAGCAGCACCGAAATCCACAATTTTAACTTCACCGGTTTTCATATCCACTATAAGGTTTTCGTCCTGAAATTTACATAATTCAAATGAGATTAGTAGAAAACAAATCAGGTGGAAGCTTCGAAATAGCAAATGCTGGAGCATAATGGTGACCATAATGACACTGAGATAATTACAAAACTCCGGACTGCAGAAGTCTGCAGTGTGGACCGAACTTGATATTACCCTTTCAGGATCTAACGTCTTCACCAATATACCATAGGGGTCCTTCGTTTCATCTTTTCGTCAACAGTGTTTTATAGGTGCTATCAGCGATCACACTGTTAATAGAAAGGTGGAACGACGGACCCGTATGGTGTGGTGGTGAACGTGTTAGCCCCCAGATAGGGCAATGTCGAGTTCTATCCCAACTGCAGATATTTGCGGTCTGCAGTTTTGCAAATATCTCATCATGATTTTGGCTGCATTTCGCATAATACGCTACCATAAAAATGCAAGCAGTAAATAAAAGGTGACCATAACGATTATTATCAGATTTCCAAAAAAACAAGTTATTTATATTTATATCAGTGCCATTGGTGCTGATCAATCCTTGAGTGATAAGCTATGCACTCGATTTCACAAAGCCAAGTTAGTGATGAATGAATATATCTAGGGCATTTATACTGACTTGCAATGGCCTACCGATGTATCGGTGCTGTCTTTCTTCTCGAGAAATCTGGTAGTAATTTGCCTATCCCGAAGAGATGCAAAGCTTGGCGAGCTCGATGCACAGAATTCCCAATATTAACTATTTATTTGCTGCCTTCAAAAGAGACAGGTGAAACGAAGGACCCGCATGGTGCGGTGGTGAACGCGCTACTACCAGGAAAGGATAACAGCGCGTTCGTTCCTTACCGCATACACCTGCGGCTCAGAAGTTTTGCAGATATCTCAGCACAGTTATAGTTGTATATATTGATATATATATATATATGTATATTCATAATAAATAAAGTATCACCTGTCAA
>MQTX01000118.1:435230-488539 GCA_009735665.1 Angiostrongylus cantonensis | reverse complement strand
TTACTGTGTTTAGCATATTTGATACCCACGTATAGCTTGCTGGGCTCTGAACGTGGGGCTGGTTATACTCACGGGTAGCTTGCCAGGCTCTCCCAGAGTCGGCATGGAGCTTATTGGTTGGAGGCGACTCCTAACCCCCTCCCATATGCTTCCCTGTTATTCTCAGCTTTCATGGCGCTAACGTGAAGATGTTGAATGAGCTGATCGTATTCCTCGTCGATGTTGTCGACAACGGCATCTTCCCAACAGCCGACTAATGAGTTGAATAAGTCCCAGTTTGTGGTGGTTCTGGGACTTCGGTTTTTGAATTCAGCGGCTTTTTCTCATTTCCGCGAAAAATAAAATCTTGCACGAAGGAGACGGTGGTCTGATCCCGTGTAAAATTTAGGGACAACAGCGACATCGGTTAGGCAAAACTTCCTATTTACTATGATGTGGTCTATTTCGTCATGGTACTCTCCATTGGGAGAGTTCCACGCCCATCGTTGACGGTGAGGCTTCTGGAATTGCGAGTTATCATGGATGGTCTTATTCGCCGTGATAAACTTAGACAACTCAGACAACTGCTCACCCTGTTCGTTCCATTCTATCCGTGCGTCCCAACATGACGTTCTTCTAGCATTTCTATTGGTCCAATCTTGGCGTCGAAATCTCTAAAGATGACCTTGAAGAATGTATGACTTTCTCTGTAGAACTTCTCCACTCCATATAAGAATGCTCCGACTTCTTCGTCACAGTTTGATGTCGGCGCGTAAACGACGAAGATTGCCAAAGCCGGTATCGAACCACGTCTTTTTAATCTTAAATATCCGATTCGTGTGTAAACTGTTCGAATGAATCAATGTTCGTGGACAAACTCGTGTTGACGAGAACGCCAACACCGCCTACGCCTCCACTGTCGCATGTTCCGAGGAACAGTTTTTCTCCAGTGTCATAGACAGCGTTGAATGGGTGGCGTCGTCTCGTCTCGGCCAGGTGGATGACGTCGTACCTTATCATTCTTTCTTGCATGAGCAAGTCCTCTATAGAGAACTAACTCGGATGCAAGTGTATGTGCGTTTTAGGTACAGATCGTCAGCATAGTTCTTGATCCAGGCTGCTTCCATTGGCCTTGAGATTTTAGCAGCCTTTCCGTACTCGTCCTACCCAATGCTGCGGGCTCTTTCTGGGTCAGGGGAATGAGGCCCGTTTTTTTTGCTGCATTTAGCATTTTGATACCCACGCATAGCTTGCTGGGCTCTGAACGTGGGGGCTGGTTATACTCACGGGTAGCTTGCCAGGCTCTCCCAGAGTGGACATGGAGCTTATTTGTTGGAGGCCACTCCTAACCGCCTCCCATATACTTCCCTGTCACTTGATTGCAGGCTTTTAGCCGAATTGACTCGTAGAATACAATCCGCAATTGGCGAAGCCTTGGTGGGCTTTGGAAATGCTTGTTCCAGCTTTTGCAGCTTTTCCTACGCCTCTACTGTCGCATGTTCCGAGGAACAGTTCTCCTCCAGCGTCATTGACAGCGTTGAATGGGTGGCGTCGTTTCGTCTCGGCCAGGCCGATGACGTCGTACCTTATCATTCTTGCTTGCATGAGCAAGACCTCTATCGAGGACTCGGATGCAAGTGTACGTGCGTTGTAGGTACAGATCGTCACCATAGTTCTTGATCCAGGCAGCTTCCATTGGCCAATAAATAAAGTATGGTATATTATATAGTGCAGTATGTTTGTATGTTTGAAAAAATATTTAAGTACATGATATATGGAGATACATATATACGTATGTATACGTACGTAAAGTGTAACTATTCGACTGATTAAGTAAAAAAAGTGGGAAAAAAGGTCAAAAAAAAGCAAGAGTGGGAGAGTAAGAAATAAGAGTGCACAAAATTAAACAGTTAAGTCCATGCTGAAATAATTATTTGCCTCTCAACGATTTACCGCCTCATCGTGGCTGGGAGGTGTTCCTGGGTGCTGAGCTGCGATGTACAACGGGGGGATTCATCTCCCTGGCAGAGTCTCCCAAACTGAGAAGAAATCCAACGTTTCCATCAGGAAGCCTAGCTAAGACTAAACCAACACCAGAATCCACCACTGTCTAGGTATAAAAGTAGTCGCATAGTGACAAATCTTCCTCTGATCCACAAGGGCTGCGACTGCCTATGGCGGTGAAGACCAGGGGCAGACTTTAAACAGGCTGACTCAGGATTCCAGAGAACCACAATGGCTTAACTAGCAAATCTCCGAAAAATGGCGGTTATGCTACAGTCCGCGCAACCAGTGAGGATGGGCCATTCAAGTATCAAGTAATAATTTATGACTTATCCTTAGGAATCACACAGTTTCCAGCAAGCAAGTTTCCGAAGCCAAGTCTGCATCACAGTGAGATGGAAGAATGAAGAAAAAAAAAGAGAAGAGTTCGGGCTTGATAATATCAAAGTGGACAAAATTAGTGCCTATATTTTTAAGGACATTAACCAGCCAAAAAAAGAAAAAAAAACCTAAAAAAAATAACATGAAGGACTGATTACCTTGATATCACGATGAATCAGGCCGTGCTGGACGTACATCGCACACACGGAGTCTACTACTTGTATGAAAATACCCCGTGCTGTATCTGGAAGAAAATCTTTGAAGTTCAAATTACTGCTCTTATAAAGGGTATCCTTCTTTAGTACTACTCGAACCTTATTGTTGCTATTTTAATCATAAAATCAGAAACGATATGATCAAGATACCTTCGTCAAGTTTACCATAAGTGGATATCAAATCAAAGAGGTCCATACAATTTTCTGGTCGCTCCATAACAATTAGAAATCCCTTCGAACTAGGAGAATATTTATTGATTTCTTGTTCGATCTGTCCGGATAGAAAGAAGGTCATGCTCACTTGGCAAACCAATCAATAAGTCGGATCACACCCGGTATGTCGCGACACGTGTCCAGATGGCATACCTCGGACGGTATGAGCTGATTGCATGTCTGGAAAGAAAAAGCAATATCGACTATAGTCACTCGGGAATTCAATTGGCAATCGATTACTGATACAGTCACGGTACCAAGGTCCATTCGCGAACGTGCTTGTGTTCGACGAATTTCACAGCTACTGGCAAGCTGTCGGAGAGTCGAACGGCTCGGTAGACAATACCAAATCCGCCTCGACTGATCTCTTCCATCACGACATATTGTCGCCGAAATTCTTTTGCTGAATGGGCTGAAACGTACGATGAACGCAGTCGTACTAGGAATAATGACAGTATTTAAAAGGAATGGATAGACAATGGCAAAAAACTACTTTAGCATAATAGCATTTGACGAAGCCGTTATTAATAACTGCGATAAATGGTAGTTTTATAAACAACTGTTTTTTTTTTCATATGACTCGCCTTCACGTCTACTGTGTGGATCCCAGCACTTCTCACATTTGATTCTTCCCCTCGTATTCATTGTCCACGAAGAACTTCCAACTCCTACGTGTGGCTTCGGCTGCTGATTGAGGAATTTCATTTCATCTTGTCTGTCGTAGTATGGTGATCGAGTATTTTTCCCTGGAGTCCTGAGGTAGCCGGGCTGGAGCGTTCCCAATTGGATTGCTGAGGGTGATTTTTTCCGGTACCAATTTCCCGATCCCGGAGGAATGATCGACTTCGTTGGCCCGGAGCGGATCGAACCAGCACCATGCTCGTGATAAGGAACATTACTACTGATGTGCTATCCGCCCCCTATGGACAATTTAGCAGTCCACAATAAAGGACTGCATTACTCTTTACGCTTCAAAAGCCTGACTTAGTATGTCTTCTCTACTATTTAGTTTTTGAATATCTGAAACAGAAATGCAGTCAGCTTGCCAATCTTTTGACGACGAAACTGGCTGGTTTTTAAATAAATGACAACAATTTCTCAATCACTAAAGCGTTGTAGAAGTCTCTAACTTTATTGCCTTATCGAAGAGACTTCACTCCATCGCAACAATCGCGCATATCATTCTCATACAGTGTGTTTCCAGATTTTCTTTTACATATTTTCAATTGAAACTTTTAAGAAATTTCCGATGAAGTTTAGGTTGCTAGAATCTCAAACCGAAGAGCGGAAGCGGAGTACATAAACGGAAACAAAACATATGTAGACGAACAGCGTTGTTTTCTCACATTGCTTTGATGGCTCCTCTACCGTGATTGTGCGCCCCCAGCATAATCTCCATTATTTCGAAATTTCGCTGGTTTAGTCATTGTAGTTCTTTGGAGTCCTGAGGTCAGCCAGGCCTCAGGTCGTCAGCATCACTGACAGTCGCGGCTCTTGTGTATTAGAGGGAGATTTGTCACCATGTGACTAGTTTGATACCAGGACGGCGGTGGACGCGATGGAAACGCCGGATTCCTTTCCAGCCTGGGAGACCTTGTCAGGGAGATGAATCTCCCGCTACACATCGCAGCCCAGTGCCGAAAAGCATTGGGAGGAGCGTTGTTTCCTAGCTAACAGAAATCACTATGTGATGAAAAATGTTGATTTAATGTTGAAAGCAGCCGTTATTTTTTTCGTGTCGTATGACTCTTATAGAGGTCATGTCGACGCGTAATTCTTAAATCTGGTATAATGAAGCAAAATCTTTGTTTCTACTAGTTTCCGAGAAAGCTGTAAGAGATATTGGTCAACAAAATGTTTGCATTTAACTATTCTAGCGTTAAAATTGCAAAGGTTACGGTATCTCAAGATTCCAAGAAAAGCACAGTAAAGCAGCATTTAATGGACATGTCAGCAAGAGCAGAAAACCATAGACCCTAATGTAACGACATGGTTGTTCTGCTTTCGTTGTCTTTCGTTCGATCTTCGCTGCATTGATTCAAGCCCATGAGCCAACCAAATTCCCCATCCTTCCTAGATCTAAAAATTGCTGCCAGACTTACCTGGGAGAATGAAAACACGGGAGTAGACAGCCGAAGGTACATTATACGGACCAAATATTCATTGAGTCAGCTCTCCGATGCTACAAATGGAGTCGAATAGATAGCGCCCTTCAATGTAATTGCATAACGCTGGAGGATCTAACTTCTTCTAACTTTTTTATCAGATGTAAGCCAGGAATCGCCAGTAAAAATCATCCCGATTCGCTGCATTTATGATTTCAAGGACGTTTGGGATTCCACAGTCTTCATGAAACGCAAAGAGGAAAACCCCTAGTAAATATGAAGTGATAATCGAATGTCGCAGTAATGACAGAGGGAAGACGGAGGATAAGCTCAGCGCAATCGATAACGTTTAGCTAAAAGAAACAGCGCAAAACATAACAGCGAAAGAACTCGGACGACGCTTTACACAGTAGTGTTCAATTGACTTGAAAGATTTCTTCAGAGATTTGTGATGACTGTAAAACGTAACAGACTATATATCGAAAGACAGAAAGTGTTCATAGTTAGTGTACTTTAAAAAAAAGAAATCGTTCTTTCAAAAAGTGTCTCTGAAAGATATGGAGCTACTAGTCTTCTCCAAACTCCGACATTTTACCACCTCATCGTCGGTACCTGTGTTCGTAAATGTCGAACTACTATTTACGGCAGAAAACTGTCAACGTGACCTTTCCAGGCTCTGGGGAAGACGAAGTCCGCCGAAACGTCAGCTTATTCGTGAATAAAGAATAAAAATAACACCTCGCCTTTGATAAACGAGAATACGAAGAATTTATAGCAGAGTTCACCCATGACGGAATCACATAAGCTGAAAACCAAGCCAATGTTTTTTTTTCAGGAAGGCCAATCAGGAGTGAACCAATGGCACGATTCACGACCATGCTCATAAAACACTGTAGCAAAGTGGCAAATTTTCGCCCGATTCCCATAAGACATACTGTTAAGTAATTCCTAGCACGACAATCTCCAGTAGCAATTTAATGAAAAGAAAATCTTGTTCGACTAAAGAAAAACCAACTAGGCTAGGTAGACAATATGGGATAGCTTACCCAGGATTCACCGTAACATTCAAGTATTAAGTGAAGCATGTCAGTGGTACATTAGTATAGCACAATTGTTCGAGGTGCCCTGTAATACATACAGGTTCCTCGCTTTGATCCTGTGCCTCGGTTTCATTAAATTTTCTGAGAGGGTAGTAGCACTGACCTGATATATCGGTAGGCCACTTTAAATTATTGTTTAGGTTGAACATGCGCGCGTTCACCTCTACGGTGATGGTGGAAGTCGGGTACATACAGTAACCCTCAGAGATTGAATAACGCGAACACTTCATTCTCTATTCTTTAATTCAATGGTTTTCAAAATATTTTTAATTTTCTTCAAAATCATGGTTTTCAATATTAGACGGAAATGTGAAAATAAGGTTAAAAATTTGAGTAGAAACAAATTTTTATCACTTTCCTGCAGTTAAAAGTCGATGGAGGAGTGTGCATGAATTCGACGAGAGGCACTAATGCGAGCTTGACCAACGCGGTGGCAAAAGCACTCGTCTCATGTTGAGGTTCGAACTAGCAACGGTAAGTTAGCCCAAGATTTGATTGCAATGCCCTATTCCACATCTTCTTTGCTGAGGCTGCGAACTTTGTAAACAAGGTGTATAAAGAGCAACAACGTAAGTTTCAATTTCTCATTACCTCAGCTTTTTTAGATCTGTAATTCACATTTACTGTGAAGATCCCAGCACTTCCCGCATTGGATTCGTTTCTTCGCATCCATTATCCGCGAAAGTCTTTCAACTTCTGTGTGTAGTTTCGGCTGCTGCTTGGGGATTTTCCTTCCATCATAAATGTCTTTGAGTGCTGGCCGAGTCGATTTTCCCTAGAGTCCTGAGATAGCCGGGCTAAGTCGTTATTACTTGGATTGAAGAAGGTAAACTTTTCTCAGACAAGTCCAATAGTAATTTCTCGACACCGGTGGGATGGAAGGGTTTAGTGGCCTCGAGTGGGATCGAACCAGCATCGCGTTCGAAATGATCGACATCACTACACTGTGCCACCTGCCCCCTTCTTAAGCTATTATCAGAATAAGGATAACATGTGAAAGAGTTCGAAAGGCTTTCAGTTATTTGGAGAAAAACCACTGTTTAAATTGTTAATATTATATTCTAACCATTATTGTAAAAATAGATATATTTTTATAGCTATTTTAAAAAGTCTGCAATGAACTCCAGTTATTCCGGGGAAAACTTCGCGGAGAACCAGCTTCTAGATGAATCGATCAGTCTTTCACTCTCATACTCATGTATGTGGACCAATTCGCATTTCAGAACTGATATCCTAGCTATCTAACATAATTTTATCCGAGTTCCTCAGACATAGCAGCGAGGCCAACAATGTCATTCCTCAAGAGGAACGAGATTGGTTATCCGAAGAAGATTCAACTCATCTGGTTTTCAACGATATGCGTGACGAAGGTGAAAGAAATCTTCAAGCGGTAGTCGAGCCACACAAAAAAAGTTCAAAGACCTTTGTGCTGGGTGCGAGGAAGCGAATCGAATGAATAGAGCGCTGGGTGACTTGTACCACTAAGTCCTTATGCAAGTCAGTTTCAATTTTCTATTCAATGCAGTTGTTACTACTATACTGTTAAAAGAATTTCGCGCCAGAATTAAATGAATCGAACACAACCCACCTTTCTGATGTAAAAAATTGATCTGATAAGAGCAGCAGACTGTCAGATCTTGTAGTTTTCGTTTTAACATCCTAAAACGAAATACTCGAGATGAGAGATGGAGAGATGAGAAAACACAGAGGATAATATGGACGAGAATTTTTAAAACCAAAAAAAAGCTAAGCATTTGAAATACTTTGTAGAAAAAGATGTTACTGATGCACTATTATAAAAAAAGAGCCGTAAACACATAGTGGAGACAGTGTGAGCTATCTTTGCGAAAGGTTATAAACGTACAAAAGATGAACGCCAAACATGCAAGGAATACGAAGTCGACGTGATAGTAAAGTGATTGGTAAACTAGTAATGACAGGTTTTATATAAAAAGGTCCCGAAATCAGCAGAAATCTCGTGTGATCGGGGAAGTACCAGTAATGTCTAACCCGAAGACGAGCAAAGTAGAAGGGGAAGAAAGGGAGTAGTAATGGCGTAGTTTGCCTCCCTACGCGGACGCTCCCGAAAAATCTCACTGCGTTTGCCGCACGGAAGAGCACAGACCAACCGATCAATCGATTGATCCATGAAATTTGACTGCGCCTGTAAGGTCTGCTTCATCCTCTTCATAATGGAAAGTATCTTTAGAAGAACGTCGCTTATGTTAAATCACTATCCAAATTATGCAAGTATAACAATGCTGAGATATTCTCAAAACTTAGACAGCGTGTCAGATGAAACCACGATTTCCTTTTCTGAGGAGTGGCGCATTACACACTGCGTCACCGAGGCCTTTGCAATGCGTTTCTCTTAGCTAGTTTTCTATCTACCAGTGCCATCAGCAATCACCCGTCAACGGGATTAATGTGGGAAGCCTAAATCGGCATTGAACCCAGTTAAGCTGAGGCTGCAATCGAAATCACAATGTTATTTTTCTATTTACTATCTGCTACAATAGTACCCAGGATCGACTTTCTATTAACTTCGGCATTGAATTATGAATTCGTCGTTTTCTATCTTAGCAATTGCGAGGTTGTTAAACAGAAGCGAGGTGTGTTATTGTATGAAAGTAAACGTATGCTGTTTAACAACCTCGCGATTGCTTAGAGAGAAAACGACGAATTCATATCTACTACAATTTTCACGGAAGGGTATTACGCAAAATCAACTACAACGACGTTGAGATATTTGCAAAACTTGGTTTAGTGCTCCCCAGATCAATCCCGTTTACGGGTGATTGCTGATGGGCTGGTAGACAGAAAACTGCCCGAGAGAAATGCAGAGCAAGGATCTACGTGGTGCAGTGTGTAATGCACGAACCCCCGAAAAGGGAAATCGTGGTTCGATCTGACCCGTGGTCCAAGTTTTACCAATATCTCAGCATCGTTGTGGTCCGTTTCGCATAATACCCATTCATGAAAATTGTAGTAGGCAGTAAATAGAACAGTAAAACATATGTGAGTATATCTCGCACTTTTCCCACTTTTTTCGCAGTGTTTGTTGGTTGCGTGTAATGTTAACATTCAGCTACCACTTAATTCCTCTATGGCGAAATATTAGAAATAAGTCCGGACATTTCTTTGGGAAACCAAAATTTAGACGAGCAAGTGTGAAGAATAACTTCCGTCCTTGAAGAAATTTTGGTCACAATAGGGGAAACCTCCTACCAACCCAAAAAACTGATTACTGCTTGTGGTGACGACCTGTAAGCGTCTCGGCAACGCTATATCGGAAATTTTTCCATTAAAGAGGAAAATTTATGCAGTCATTTAAACTCCAACTAAGTGAGTATTGCAACGATGCCCTGAAAATTCGTGGAAACGGCCTATCCAACTACCAAGCGCATTTGACGCAATGGTGAATCCAGAAATGGAATCCGGAAATGGTCTGCATAGATCAGAATTTCCTGTTGAAAGGTTTCAATGCGAGTTATCCACTTCCAAACAGATCCACACAGAATTTGACACAGATTCGTTTACGCCATCACGCGCAGCAACATAGGAGATGTTTAGCCGCCCACAATTTAGCATGAATGAGAAGGCTCTGTACCAACTTTCATAAAGTTGTACAATGATTATCAATGAATATTTTAAAGCGATGAAAAAAAAAGCTTAAAGCTTATCCTAGAGTGCTGCCGCAGCATCCTCATTTCGAGGTACTTTGGACGTGAAAAGCATTAGATAAGAAAGCCCTTTTTTCAACAGGTAGTTTTCTGCGAAACTTTGTACCACACATATCACTAGTCAATGTAATTCAAAGATTTTAATGGGACTCTTAAATGACCTACCTTAATGAAAAATCTTATAGATCCCAGAATCACTTTAGTGTAACAGGTGTTTTGTCTATTGTGTAAAACCGTTTTTCTGCTATACGCAAGATAACCGTGCTAGAGAAGTATTTATGAGCAGTCCATGCAGTAGCACCGACAGACCATATGAATCTAAGGGTGGTTTGCAACCTAACGCTTGATTTTTGTCTAGGGCTACAGCGATTACTAACACTGATTCGTAGTTAATTGAGCGTCTGGATGGACACACCCATCTATGTACCAACCCAGATGAACTTCTCTACACACCGCAGTTCGCCACCCAATTCGGGGACATCTGCAGTCACGAGAATTAAGCAACCGTAAGATCATCGAGAGGGAAAATTTGTCGATTAAAAATGAGACGTATGGATTCTAACCACGTGTTCCTTTAAGCCAGTTAACAAAAATGTGAACAAACATGGTAAGCAGGCCGTGACATGTTTCTGTTCAAAAATTGATAATTTGACTTCAAAGTTAAAGTTATAGTAAGTATTGTACGGATAAAAAGAATAAAAAAGAATAGGATAAAAAAATAAAAATCGCAAGCGATATTTAACAAAATAAGTGGATTCTATAATTTTTCGAGGAAAATCTAAATTGAGAAATGTTGCCTTCTTTGAAGTGCATTACATCTCATTAATATCTGTCGGCCGAACCGGGTTGAGGGTTGGATTCCGTTGATCATAATGATAAATAAGAAGATGTGCATGCCTTCATTCGGGCTTTCCAGAACCACGGAAACAATTGGTGACGCCCAAAAGTAGTGGCTTTCCATGGAGATTCGGTTGGTAAGAAACCACGTCTGCACTTTGATTTTCCGTTAACGACAAGCGCGCCGTCATCTGTGAGGACTAAAAGTTCAAAATCGTTTGTTCACAACATGGATCCACGCCAAATTGTCCAATTCAAGCTTACTTCCGATTGAAGATACATTTTCACCTAAATTTCTTTGATCCATTGCGCTTTTTTCCTTAAAACGCAAAAACCTGCGCAACCTCGAAACATCTCTTAAAGACGCACCATTCATTTTGCCCCATTCACACTATCGTAGGAGTACACACTAAGATCGTCACACTATTTAGTCACTGCAATGTTTCTGGAACAAGGAAGGCATCTACTTCTTCGAAATAGGGAAATTGAGAATGCATTAGTTTGGAAAACCTCTCCCCCGATTGCCGAAGCTCCCACCGAAGCACTACAAAAGCTGTTTTTGATGAAAAACTGGGAATACATTAGCATGGCTACACAATTACTTTATGCAAGACTTAGTTATTGATAGAATTAAAGTGTTGAAAAATTCAATGACATCAAACTTTACAATTGCAATGGAAAAGCAAGTACACGGAGGAGTATGACGACCAGATCAAGGACGAAATTACTGAAGAAGCTTCTAAATGGAAAAATTTCTGATTTTGCTCTTAAGTGAACTTCATATTCATGAAGAACGTGCAGCTGATGTCTAACTAGAGTAGCCGTAAATCCACAAGATGAGTTGAAATTAGTGGCAAATAACGCTTCTCACTAATCGACGATGACATTTCTCCTTCTGGTGTTGAGTTCATCTTGGCTTTTTAGTAGACATATTAAATGAAAGAAAAAAATAAATTTACATTCTTTGTAGCAATACTTTTTATTAAATTTTGAAAAATTAAAGGAAGGGTTCTTGAGGGATAATGGTTGCAAATGCATTGTAATACACACATGGTCGCTGGCTCGATCCCGCATTACGGGCTAACCGAGGCCGTCATCTCTTCTCGGTCTGGGGAATTGGTAGCAGATTTGTCTGAGTATAAAGCTACCAATTCAATACAATGACAGGCTGATGCAAGTCGTTCTATGGGTCGGTTATGCATTACAACACGTTAGCTGGGCAATGAATGGAATTAAATGCATAATGCATCCACTAGAGATTAACTACCGGTGAATATTTTATAGTTTATCTTTGAAAAAGGCGGAAATTAAAGAAAAATTTAAACAAACGCTTATTGCCGCACTTGCTCGCATAAGCTTCTATAGCCATAAAACTTTTAATGAGTCCTTATCATCTTTTCTGCTGATAGCGTCAGAGAGAAAACACCGACTACTAACCCGACAACAAAAAAGAAGATTCGTTATACTTAACTCAGCTTCTAGCGATGAAGGAAGTGATAAGAGGATCTCACATAATTTTATCAATACATTTTTTGCCTTTGGTAAGTTGCTTAGTTTTAGCATAAAAGAGCAGTTAGAGGTATTCTGTGATGCACACGTAGCTATTAGTTCAACTCTATCCCTCTGTTATCCAGGCTCTAATCATCCCGGGATCGGAACACTAGTTTGAGATCAAGGATAAAGATCGTCGGTGAGGATAAAATCGCTGACATGAAACAACACCAGACACCAGCAGGTTATTTGTATAGGTGAAATATGTATCGAGTCAGTCATAGCACGTTCTTCAGAGATTGATCAGCACCAAACGTTTTGGGCTTCTATGCCTTACTTATGTTAAGGAATTACGGATTAATTAGTTCTTATTAAAGGCAACAAAGTTGAATATATAGGAAGAAAAAGAACTGTCTATGAAAACGAATTCTATTCAATTTGTGTGCCTTCTCGCGAATAGAGGCTAGTGCCGGCTATCCAACGCATCCAGTTGAATACTAATCCTGATCAACTAAATCGCCCATGTCATTGACATTATTAATGGCACTCTCGTCAGGAAAGTACAGGACATTCATCTGTTTATTGGCGAAGCACTACAAGTTCTCGATAACGAAGATTCAACTTTATGGATAACCTGAGATTCCGAACGAATCCCAAAAATCCAGAAATGAACCGATAAAAGGAGTGTCTTATGATGACGCGCGACTTCGCATCATACTTCAGGCCGATTTTTAGCTGAGCCAGACACATTCCTGGCCATTATAATACTGTGTGCTGCTGGTATCCATCGAATAACTGTAAGACTCATGAGAAACAAAACGGTAGGTGTTACAAAGAAGCTGTTTATTATGCGGCTGGAAATTTGTGTGTTAAGCTTTGGCTGCCGAGGTTATGAACGTGTTTAGCCGAGTAGATTACTTGTCAATTTGACCTTTCTAGGCTCCGAAGAAGAAACCGCAGGGTGGTCAGCTTCTTTGTATTAATAAATGTTGTAATAGCAACCTCGTGTTCCGCCTTCAAGAAAATAGTGAATTATTGACCTGAGATTATCATTAGCTTTTTTAAAGCCAAAGTCTGTTAAGGTCAAAACATCTGTTATGCACTGTTTGGATCTTCATGGCCCCGAAAACAGAGAAATGAGAAAAAATTGAATAAGAAGAGACGAAAATGGCCAAGAAAAGTTACGCTAGTGAATGTTTCGAGAATATTTTCATACAGCAAATACCGTTTAGTTCTTAGTTTCTGTATAAATCTAAATAGGAAAAACTTAAATGGATAGAAATCAATCAATTCTTAACGGAAAACATTTTACTGCAATTATGTCTAAGCTTTCCCTTCATCAAGTGCAACACTCTCTTGGTTCCCATGACAGGCCTTCTATTAATCTCGGCTTGATCGAAAAATTCCTTGTATTCTTGTTTAGTAAACACGAGCTGTTATTTTATTCTTTATTCACGAATACGCTGACGTTTCGGCGGACTTCGCCTTCCTCAGAGCCTGGAAAGGCCAAGTTGACAGCAATCTATTTGGCCAAACACCTCCATGACCAAACAGAGAAAATGCTAAACCAAAATTTCGATCACATTGAACACAGAGTCTTTGCACACTCATCGCTTTTTATGAGCCTTCCATTTAATGTGTTATATGGAAGCCAACAGCGCAGTATTCACATGGAAACGTAATGTGTCCACCCCGTCAGAATAAGTCTTATGTACTGTCCAATATCACGAGTGGTAATGGGGCATTCTTCCCTGCAGTTCATTTTCGGATTTCTGGAAATAATCCAGAATTTCTCAGAGTTTTGCGCGCTTGTATTTTCGATTTCTGTGCGAGGATCGTAACTCCGAAATGTCTTTGTGTCCTATGCGTGCCTAATGGAGCATTTGGTTTGATATTCCACTTTTTATTTTCTCGTTTCTATAATTTTTATGACAGGTTATAAAGCGAACTACAGCCACAAGATTGCTGAGATATTTGCAAAACTCAGGAGCGCAGGTGTCTGCGGTGGGGAACGAATGAGCTATTGTCCTTTCCGGGAAGTAACACGTTCACCACCACACCATGCGGGTCCTTCGTTTCGTCTGTCTTTCAGCTCTCAGATTGGAAGTTTTGATTTCCATCACAAAGAGTTGATCGATAGAACTAGCTGATAAATAGGCGAAACGAAGGACCCATATGGTGGGGTGGTGAACGCGTTACTCCCTGGAAAGGACAATAGCGCATTCGTTCCCCACCGCAGACACCTGCACTCTAGAGTTTTGCAAATTTCAGCAATTTTGTGGTTTCATTTGGTTTAAGTTTACCGATTAAGTGTTCTTTTGCACGGACGCACTTTTTTATACCTTCTTGATTGTTTCAGGATAAATAGAGCTATAAAGATTTCGACCGCATAATTCCATGAAGCGTCAGTTTTGCTGAAGACATATCCTACAGTTGATGGAACAAAGAGAATATAGGATAAAGTGATTGAAATAAAAAGGCAAATCATCTGTCAATTTTTATATATTCCGCATTCGCAGGTTTTTTTTTGTTTAAATCTTCCGAAGAGAACAGACAAATCAGGAAGGGATAGAAAACCATAAATGGAAATGAGGCGACCGTTAGACGAGCAGTGGTGTGATTTTCGGCATCGCATTGCATTCTGTTGTGTTCAATTAAAAAACTTTTGCAAGACTTTTATTTCACCTCAATATGAATGATTAATGGGCCTTATTTTTTTGATAAGCTAAGACGAGGTTCTTACCAAACATTCAACCTCAGCTCTATTTGGCTAATGTTCCAATCTCTTCCTCTTGCTCAGAGAGTCTTATTGCATTATTAATGAAATAAGGTACATTAAAAATATCCCAAATGAACTCGATAGGAGGACATAGATTTCATTGAGAGATAAATCTTGGAAAGTCCCGTTGGATCTGAAAGACTGGACGATCATTCCTCCTCAAAACATACTCAAGCTGAAAACTAAGCATATCATGATTACGGTAACAATGAGTATGTGAAAGTTGTTGTCAGTTAGGTGAACACCACGTTGTTCATTTAGCCATTCACAAGCAGTTTTGGAAGATGTCCTTCTCTATTCATTGCCAGGTATCAGCGCAGTTGTCTAAGAATAAATATAAACCAGAAAGAAACAAAAATAACGTGGAAAAATGAAAGAAATTATTTTGAAGTGATGAATATATGTTCTGAAAGAACAAATCTTAGAACCGACTAAGGATCAAAAAGCTGGATTTAGAGAAGACTTTGGCAGAAATGACAAACAAAGTCACTAGTGTCACTCATTACCAAATTCTTTCTGCTAGTATGGTTTTTTAAAAGAATTTTACCAAACTTATCGCTTGAATACGAATGTTCCAAAATAGTACAGCTGATGATTTTGCTCGACTCAAGTCGATCAGTTTGTACTGAGTCCTAATGTCGAGGTTTATTAGTATGGCTAGTGTTACTGTTGGTATTATAATCATTCCTAATTATTGGTATGTTTACCATCCAGAGTTTTCATGGATATTTCTGGAAGTCAAGTGAACAGATGTGTGTTACAGTGATAGTGCCAGAGATGCCCTTCAATACTATGTAGTCATTGTTTTTTTTAATTTTTATTTCATACCATCCGTTTCCACCTCTACTGTGCGGATTCCAGCCCTTCTCGGAGTCGATTCGTTTCCTCGCAACCATCGTCCACCTTTAGGACTTTCATTTCATCTTGAATGTCGTAGAATGCTGGTCGAGCAATTCTCATTGGAGATCTGAGATATACGGGGTGGAGTGTTCCCAACTGCACTGCAGAGAGCGACTTTTTCCCAGAGAAATCCCGTTCCAATTTCCCGACTTCGGAGGGGCTAGAGGCTTGATTGGTCCGGAGCGGAATCGAACTACCACCACGCTCGTGATGACGAACATCACTACTACTGCGCTATCCGCCCACTCGTAGTCATTGTACGCTTTAAGTAATAGTCGACAATGTGAGAGTACTGCATAAAATATGCGTTGGTTATGAAATAGCCATAAAACATCGCGGAGAAGAGAAGTGGAGATCAAGGGTCATCTATAATAAAGAGCTAACGTGAACGCTCACAGTTCAATGCTGCATAACTTCACGAGTGCTTTGATGTAAACAGTCCAGAATAAAAAAAAAACTTAGAATACCAAGAAGGAGAAAAGTTTTACCAGGTTGAATTCGTTGCTATCTATCGATCACTCAATCACACGTAACGACTCGTACATTTACTACATATTCGCTACTATTGCATAGCCATTGACCTGCCACAGTACTGTTAAGGTCCATCAGATGACAGCACACAATGTTATATATTTATTTTCAATTTCTTTTTTAATTCAGTGATGTAAATGAAAAAGTCAGTAGTGACTGCCACACATTGGAATAGAGTGAGAACACCAAGAGGTGCGCTTAAAATCTGCCGAACCCAACCAATCTCACAACTCCGGACTTTTACTAGAACATTCGCTCTATAATAAAGAGCTAACGTGAACGCTCACAGTTCAATGCTGCATGACTTCACGAGTGCTTTGATGTAAACAGTCCAGAATAAAAAAAAACTTAGAATACCAAGAAGGAGAAAAGTTTTACCAGGTTGAATTCGTTGCTATCTATCGATCACTCAATCACACGTAACGACTCGTACATTTACTACATATTCGCTACTATTGCATAGCCATTGACCTGCCACAGTACTGTTAAGGTCCATCAGATGACAGCACACAATGTTATATATTTATTTTCAATTTCTTTTTTAATTCAGTGATGTAAATGAAAAAGTCAGTAGTGACTGCCACACATTGGAATAGAGTGAGAACACCAAGAGGTGCGCTTAAAATCTGCCGAACCCAACCAATCTCACAACTCCGGACTTTTACTAGAACATTCGCACCGAAGCTGGTTTCTGATAACTGACAATGACTTTTTGATAATTAGAGCTTTTCAGGAATTCGAACTTTCTATCTGTATGAAAGGAGCTTTGTTCTGTAGTACTAACCGAATATATGGTATAGTTCTTCTCCAGCGTGCTTTCAAATTTGAACATATTTCGAAATGAAGGTACCAAAAATTTCACAATGAAATAGAGCTTCCTAATAATTTTAACGGAAGTGTGGTAGTTGCAAGCATAGAAAATACACTGGAGAAGACCATCGCGCCATGCTGGATGAAATCCTGCTGTTCATTTTCTTTCATGTTCGAAGCTATAAAAACAAAATAGAAGGAATTTAAGTTGTCGATTCCAGAAAATCAAAATTTCATTATGGTAAGGTTTTACTCTGTAGATAAAGTAGATTGTAATAGTTTCTACTCTAGTCAATAAAATCCAATCCAAGTTAAGATATTTTGAGTTGAAGTTTAAAGCGGTCACTATTTTCGCAGTCTATGACTCCTACAGTGGTCACACCGTCGTAAATGTGTTAAAAGATGAAGCAGAGGTTGAGAATTGAGGACTTTGATTAAAAAAATAAGTGATGTTTAGTAGTAAATGATAAAGCGATCTGGTCGTGTTTAGGACAGTGTTAGAAGCGGCCTGCAACACACATGTGGTCATCGGTTCGACGGTGCGCCCGCGTAAATCAATCTCTCCACCTTTTCATGGTCGACAAATTGATACCAGACTTTTCTGAGACTACACTGACTTGGTTCATTAATAGCTTTCCATAAGTCATTGCACAGCCCAATCATGCCACCAGCTATCTCGACGATGCTATGAATGGAGTCGAGCGCGTGGCGTATGGATCAACAATGAAACTGCGCTATAAACAGGTGGTAAGATAAATATGAGCGCATGTAGCGCAGTGGTCAGAGGTATCCTGCAATACACATAGGATCAATTGCCCCTCCCCAAGTCCACTAAGCCCTCCTTGCCTCTAGGGTAGGCAAATTGGAACCAGAGTTGTCTGAGAGGATAGCAGAACACTGATTCGATACATTGGTAGGCCATTAAGAGTTACTATAAAGGCCAGATATGCATTCAGTCACCTCCGACGATGATGTCGAATGCATCTCAGATTCAGATAGTTCAAGGATAGATCAACACCGAGGTCTTTATCCCTTATTCGCCTAAGGTAAATATCAGTACCACACGGATGCTGAGATATGAGCAAAACTCAGAATTTTAGATGCGCTTCGAGCCTACGATTATTATTTTAGAAGACTCATGTGTAATCCAGTGCACCAACTAAGGCTCCTGGCTTGTTTTTCACTTAGGCAGTTTTTTATCTTAACGGTGCTATCAGCAAACACATGTCAACGGAATGGTTTGAGGAGCGCATATCTACATTGGATATGGGTTTTGCCTATGCCTCACCATCATATGGTTGGGCTTCACATAATATTTTGCTGTGGAAAAGGAACAGGCAGTAAATGAAAGTTAAAATATTAGTAGCATTTGAAATTGCTTAGCTCGTACAATGTTTTTATAAAAGTTTTATTCGGCTAGCGTTTAAGCGTCTCCGTCTGCCTCAGCGCCGAATGATCCGATTCGATTGTCTACAGTCCCAGGTCAACATCCCAGTTCCTGTGATAGGATTCTTCGCAGTCGTTTCGAAATCGAATCTTCTGGAGTGGAGCACGGCTCGAATGGGAACCTCATCTGTCATTGTGTCTTTTACATAGGAAGATTGTTGCTAATGTTCCACTGATTGTTTCAGTTGTTTCAAAATCGACAGTTATATTGGCATGAATAATTAGTATGTTTTAAGGTTTTTCTGCTTAAATATTGATCCGTATTGATTTATTGAGTGCTAGCTGATGAAGCACTGACAACTGTAGATGGATAGTCTAAATGAATTCAAATCACTGTCAGTGGAAAATTAATAACAATCGTTTTGTATAAAAGGAACGAGGCTCTCACTCAAACGGTGCTCCACTGAAAAAGATTTGAGTGGACATCACTAAGAAGACCCAAATGGCTAGGATGAACGGTGCACAATCGGCTCGAATCAATAGGCTTCGAAGAAGAAAAGAACGTCGAAATGTCAGCCGAATAAAAGTTTCATAACAGCCTTTTGTAAGCTGAACAATCTTAAAAAATATTGGCTATTCATATCGAAATTAAATAATGGTTGGTTTTGAAAAAATATTAGTGTAGCTAAACAAGCAAGGGATATCTCACTATGCATTTGCATTTTCGTCGCCAAAGACAAAAGAGGAATAACAGAGTGAAAGCAACAGGCTAAATCAAGTAAGAAGTTACTATATGAGCGCAGCGAAAAGGAACTTTATGGAGGTGGTAAGTTCCACATTGACGTATGTGATTATAGGAGAGGTTAGCAACACTTATGAACTGGACGATAATAAAAACAGTGGTGTTATGTTGACTCGGCTACGGGCGCACAATCTCCGTACGCGCCGACACGAGAATTTCGTAAGCACAACGAGCCATACCAGTAAAGGAACATTCGCATACGTTTTCTCTAAAAAAGGCAAAGGCGCCGAAATGCTAGCTGAGCACTGGTTTATAAACAACCTCGCGTTGGCTTAAGATCAAAGAAACTATCCAAATATCTCTTTCATTTAGCAGCGAAATTCGCAGTCAATTGGCAACAATACAATGAAACAATAAAATGGTAAGGAATTCTGTGTTGATTAGCTCTTAAGGACGCTCTTAATTCAGAAAGAGTGGATATTCAGAAAATGTGGAAGCAAAGTGCACTTCGAATTTATACAGGTTGAAAAGAGAAGAAAACTTAACAAAACAACGATGATTGATGTCAGTCGGAACAACGTTTTTCGATCTGAATGAAGTGATTACGTCTCTCTGACGTAAACGAATTATTCCGAATGCACTTTATACAAGGCATAGGACGACTTATTAAACAAATGTGAGAGGTATGAAGAAATGGTGACAAAGATGTTGCCGTGTGATCCTAACAGTTAGGCCAAAGTTATCAGTAACAAGCATTGAAATGAAAAAACCTCCAGTCGGAAGCACAAGATGGATATTCCCGCTAATTTACTATTGATTACTGACTAAAAAAATACAGGCTTAGATACTTAGGTATACCTAGGTACTTAAATAAATACTTATACACCTCATGTTTGCTCAACAGGAAAATAAAGATTTGTTCGATCAATGCAGAGGTTAATAGAAAGTCGGTTGTGGGAATTAGATACCTAGACTATCTAATTTCGCAAGATGTGAAACACCAAGCACTTCTGACATGTGGCTCGTTAAACTGCAACACTTTCCATTCATCGAGGCGGTGGGGCTCACGTGCCGGTTCGGTTGCAGAGTAACTGTTCGTTTACCTTTTTTCACCATCGACTTGATCAATTCTGGGTAATCGTGCGGTTCCCTTATAACTCTGACATGGTTGTCCGAAGGTGCTGCAACGCCTTGACCACCAACTATCACCTGTTGTTATGTAAGGTGATATTTTATCTGCTTTGCGAATAGGATATAAGGGAAAAGAATTACGTGCTCAGCATCAGTCACCCCTAAGAGCCGCGCCTGCATTTGAACCCATTCGCAGAATAGTGGCAATGATTGAATCAACATCTCTTCTATACAATGACTAGCGGTTGGCTGGATGGATCTCACGTCATTGCTTCTATCCTTCCAAACTAATCTCGTACCAATTTGCCGTTCTCGGCCTGATGGGAAACTTGATTTGGCCGCGTCAAAAAAATATAACCAAAGATCAAATATGAATTGCAGGACAGCTCTAAACACTGCGCTATACATGACTCCAGTATTTGGTGCCACTGGGAACCGACCCATCGATGAGAATTTGAAAGATAACAACTAGTTTTAATATAATATATAACGAAGGAAGCGCACCAAACATGAGATTTCATTGGCACGACAGACAAAGACAAAAAAAGGATAAAGCTCTCGGTGTTGATCAATCGCTGAGGGATGCGCCAAGCATTCGACTTCATCAAGCATCATTTGGAGGTGATTGAATGCATACATGGCGTTTACAGTGCCTCGCGATAGTCTACCGATGTATCGAATCAGTGCTACTATCTTCCCAGACAAGTCTGGCACCAAATTGCCGACACGGGAGGGATGGAAGGTTTGGTGGCGCATGGGCGCGAGGGATCGATTCCACGTGTGTGTTGCAAGGCGCCTCCAACTCCTACACCACACGCACCTTTACGGCAGACAAGAAGAATTAAAATATTAATGCACGTATATCCAATCATTCAAAAGGTTTTGGAAGACTTGACCAGAGGTATCTTAGAGTTAGAAGCCAGAGTTTCCGAATTTTGCCCACATCTCAGCATAATTGTGGCTGCAGTTCTTTTCTTCGTTTTTATATGACCCAGTATCACACATTATATGGACCTCGCCACTCGTTTCACCCTTCATGTCCTTTCATTCGTCGTCTACAATAATACTTGAGTTCTCCTAGTACTTGAGTCCTTTGCCTTCTTCATAAATGTCGTTGAATGATAGCTGAGTTCATCTTTATGAAATCCATAGACACCCAAGGAGAGGTTACCAGGTGACCACTGCGATATTCGCAGAGCATTTCGAATCGGAGATGGTTTCATACCAGAAAATTCTGGTCTCAATGCGCCGAGCACGGAAGGATGCTGAGCTTGGTTAGCCCACAACGCGGCAACCAAAGACCACGTGCGTCATAGCGCCACCTATAACCACTCCACTACAGGCTCATAAAAAGGACTAATCGTAATACAAAACAGGAACACGAGTAATGTTAAGAAAAAAAATTCATAGAATAAGACGACGACAATTGAAAAAGTTGGTAATGCTTTAATGTTTGAATGCTTAAAATGCTCCAATGTAATTCTTGTGTACCACGCTTCTTGAGCTGAAGCGAGAATTTTGTACAAATTAAACATAATAATTATTAACGTCGAGGATTACGGAGAGTCGAGTGCCGATTTTTTAAGGAGCTGTTGTGGCTCGAAGGTTAACTTGTGAAGGGCACAGAGAGATTCTTCAAATTTTTTTTCGCAAACAATAACCGATATTGATAACTGCTTGAAATTCTTTTGTAGCTAGTAATAATTACAACTATGCTGAGATATTTGCAGAACTCTGGACCGCAGATGCCTATGGTGGGAAACGAACGCGCTATTGTCCTTTTCGGATAGTAACACGCTCACCACCACACCATGCGGGTATTTCGTTTCGCCTGTCTGTCAGCTAGTTCTATCGATCTCTGCCATCAGTAATCACCCGTCAGCGGGATTGATCTCGGGAGCGCAAATCGGCAATGAATCCAGTTAAGCTGAGGCTTTTAGTTATAATCACAATCTTAACCATTTTGTTTACTGTCTACTATTTTTAAGGGCAGGTTATAATGCGAAATATAACTACAACGATGCTGAGATATTTGCACTAATAATAATATGGGAGCCTAACTGAGAGGAGACTTCACTTTACTGTTTCAAAGAGATACATAACTTTTGTAAAACACCATTTTAAATAAAAATTGGCTAAAAATGAAATTTTCCAAAGACCAAAAACGAGATTTAGTTCTTTTCGTCGAAAATTTTTAACGCAATTGCATTACCAGTAAATATCGGCAGCACGTGTGGCGCTGTGGTTGGAGGCGCCACTGCGACGTACACGTGGAATTGATCCCAGCGCCCGTGGCCCACCAAGCCTTCCATTCTTCCGGGGTCGGCAAATTGGTACCAGATTTGTCTGCAAGGAGCAACGCTGGCTTTATACATCGGTAGGCCACCGTGAGTCATTGTAAACGCCAGATATGCATTTAATCACATCCAACGATACTTCATAAAGTCGAATGCATTGCGCATCCCTCAGGGATTGATCAACGCCGAGAGCTTTTTAGAGCTATCATCGGCGGCACATTCGGGGATGAGTCGTTCGCTGTGCAAACCATAAGCGCCGACGGTAAAAATCGCCAGCGAGAAAAAACCTCCCACGGACTACATAAAATCAGAATTGTGTTACAAAATGACAGAATAAAGATTGGAAAACGTAATTATCTTGTCGCCTAAAATCTGCAGATTTTAATGATTTTTATTCCAGTCAATAAAGTTCACTATGAACTAAAATATGTTCGTTGAAGGCCGCCATCAGTCCCAACGTGGTTTGAGTTGGGACCAAGATGCTCGTTGTTCACTATGAACTAAAATATGTTCGTTGAAGGCCGCCATCAGTCCCAACGTGGTTTGAGTTGGGACCAATTCATGATGCTCGTTTTGGGCCAAAAAAGATGTCGTGAAATCACCAAAACATAGTGGCTCAGTGACTGTGGTTTTAATAAATCTGTCATTTCCCCTGTTTTTCAAAGTGAAAACGTTTAAAAACTAAACATTTTGGAGATTCAATTTAACAGATGAGTAAGTGAGTATTAAAAAAATATAAAAGTTGAGACAGAAACTTAGAGCTATCATCGGCGGCACATTCGGGGATGAGTCGTTCGCTGTGCAAACCATAAGCGCCGACGGTAAAAATCGCCAGCGAGAAAAAACCTCCCACGGACTACATAAAATCAGAATTGTGTTACAAAATGACAGAATAAAGATTGGAAAACGTAATTATCTTGTCGCCTAAAATCTGCAGATTTTAATGATTTTTATTCCAGTCAATAAAGTTCACTATGAACTAAAATATGTTCGTTGAAGGCCGCCATCAGTCCCAACGTGGTTTGAGTTGGGACCAATTCATGATGCTCGTTTTGGGCCAAAAAAGATGTCGTGAAATCACCAAAACATAGTGGCTCAGTGACTGTGGTTTTAATAAATCTGTCATTTCCCCTGTTTTTCAAAGTGAAAACGTTTAAAAACTAAACATTTTGGAGATTCAATTTAACAGATGAGTAAGTGAGTATTAAAAAAATATAAAAGTTGAGACAGAAACAAACGATTATGTTAAGGCTGTGATCATGGTGAAGGAAAAATAAGATAGCTATGGTCAAGAAGGCAGGCAGGGTAATGGTAAAAGCATTGCTCAATAATAAGCGCAAGGCGCTGGTTCGATCTTTTCCAGAGTCAGCAAGAGCTCTCATCTCTCCGTCGTCATTAAATTTGTTGCAGACATTTCCGGAAAGAACACTTCAACTCACAACGACTCGTGAGTGCATTTGGCTAAGGTCTGGTTCTTGCACAGCTATCCCAGAATTCGAAAAAAAATCAATTGCACCAACATTCAACGATATCATGAAAAAAACAAAAATAATTCCCACGACCGATTTTCTGTTAACCTCGGCGTTGATCAGGTAATTCTTTATATTCTTTTTGAGCAAACGCTAGGTGTTATTTTATTCTTTATTCAAGAACAAGTTGACGTTTCGGCGTATTTCGCCTTTCTCGGAGCCTGGAAAGGTCAAGTTAACAGCAATCTATCCGGTCAAACACCTCCATAACCAAACACAAAAAACGCTAAACCAAAATTTCAATCATATTGAACACAGAATGGCTTCATCGCATTATCATCGCTTCCTATGAGTCTTCCACTGAATGTGTTACGTGGAGACCAACCGCAAAGAATTCACATGGAAGCGCAATGTGCCCTTCCTATCAGAATAACAGGCTTATGTGCTGCCCGATGTCACGCGTGATAGTGAGGCGTTCCTCGCTGCGGTTCATTTTCGAGTTCTTGGAATTAAACCAAAATGCCTCAAGAATTTTGCGCGCTTACGTTTTCGACTCCTGTGCGAGGATCCTCACTTCTACTTCGAAATCTCCCCTTTATGTCTCTGTGTCCTATGCGTGCCCAATGGGGTACTTGGTCTAACATTAAGTTTACCGACTAGGTGTTCTTTTATACGGACACGGGGTGGTCTACCCGTTTGGCCAATGTATTCGTCTCCGCACGTTTTGCAAGAGATTAGATAAACTCCACCCGAACTCATGCAATCACCGTCTCTACCGTTGGGGCAAATTGTACAGTATTGTGTTCTACATAGACGGTCATTCAGGCGACTGCGAACTAGCAGGCGTCTTAAATTACTCGGTGGCATTTCAGTTATCGTTACTGAATTCTCTAGACCGACCCTTCCTAAACAGCGCTTTATAGCTGCACTTACTTCATTTGAGATGAAGGGTAGTATAAACGAAATCTTTTTATTGCTAGAGTTATTGCTTGGAGGCTTGGCCTTTCCTCTACACCTGTCTCGAGGAGCTACAGTTTCGTAGCCATTGGAAACGGCTATTTCCCGCGCCAGGTTCCGGGATTCTTTCTTATGCTCTCTTCTTGTACACACGCTGGTGGCTGTTCGAAACCTGTTTCTAACAAACACCCTTTTCGTGTGAGAGGGGTGAGAAGAGAGGTAATGAACCGAAATATTTTTACTACTTGGATTTCGGTACCATTTCGTGATGTAGCCATTTTCTGACAGGTTAATTTCTACGTTCAGAAGTGGAAGCCAGTTTTTTTCGGTTTCTCTAAGATGAATTCGATATACTCTGACTGTTCGTTCAACAACTCGAAACACTTGTCTATTTCCTATTGCGTTGAGAAAAGGACAAAACAGTCATCTATATATCTACAGTAGAGTAACGGCCCGAGATCGGTCACTGGTGCTTCCACCTTGGACATAAACGCAATGGCTAGACTTGGTGCCAGTCGTTGTCCAATTGCCAACCCTGTTATTTGAGCGTAGTACTTTCCGGACCATCTGAAGATCGACCAGCTCAGGCATTGTTTTAAGTGTCAACTGCTCTATCCTGAAGCCCTACATGTTTATTTCTTCTTCGTGTTTTATAAGGAGTTCGAATATGGCTTGCATAGCGGACTCATTCGACACGTTTGTATAAAGGGCGGCAACGTCGAAGAAATCCATCACGTACGCACTGTTGGGCTGCGTAGTACGCAGACGATCCAGAAACATCTGGGTATTTGTAAGATGGGCTGGAATGTGTTTCAACAACTGGGTAAATATTAGGGTTAAAAACCACGTTATCCTACCTGTTGGCCCGTTTACACAGCTAGTGATGGGTCTAACCATAAACATGACGGATCGGCAAGATCATCGCTGGATACTAACTTATGAGTTTTTATATGACGAAACATCGGCTTGTGCGTAAATAAAGAATAAAATACCACCTCTCGTTTGCTCAACAGGAATATAAAGAAAAAACAAAAATATTCAAGAAGCAGCGAAGCACGAAGGCAAATACGAAGGCCATCATGATGATGGATGCGGGAAAACTTTTCGACTGAGCGAAGTTTTGAGGGAGTTAACAATATGTGGTGTCAGGTCATGTGAAATGAAGAAAAATGCAGTTTTGGCTTAAATTGAATCCTGCGAAAGTTTTCTTGTTTGCTTTGGCTTCCTTTCAAGAATTCAGGGGATGGTGAGGAGCTACACATTGGGATATTCCACAATTTTGGCACCATCTAACTCACTCACGATAGTCTGCCCTCTATTTCCCTTCCTTCTCCGCCATCAGAGCGCAAATATGTCAGCATGCTGTCAAATCTACGATTAAGCAAATATGTCAAGACGTTCATTTTCAATTTTTGTGTGCTTACAGTGGTACCAGCTTGGGTAAGATGGACTCTTTTTTAGATGAAAAGCATAAGATATATTCCGGAAATTTGCATGAAGAATAAAAGTACAGGGCATCCAGCGTTAATCAAACCCTTGCAAATGGACCATTCATTCGACGGCATTTGTGGCATCATAGACAAGAGCGAATGCACATTTTATCTACTTAGTGATATGTACGGTCCAGCTCAGTGTTTTTGTCATTGCAGACAACTTTGGTACCAATTTATTGCCTCGGACTAGACTGCTCGTGGCCTCGGTTCCGCAAAGAGGCTAATCACCGCCCGATGACTATCAGAGCGATCCTTGCTCTTGTTAAAGTTAGCAAGGATAACTCCCACGTCCGACTTTCTATTAACCTCGGCATTGATTGAATAATTGAAGGATAGTTTTAGCTTTAGTTTTCTACAAAAAACATAAAATGCCAATGGAAATGGAATTCTGATCCACACAAGGATGTGTCTATTTGAAGAAAAACAATGCCTTAACTTCCGAATATTTGGCATTTTCGTAACAACGATTGATGGTCACTTCCCGATCAATAGCGTAGTTGAGTTCCAAAAAATTGAAATCTTTGTTCAAATTTTCGAGAGAAAAGCAGGAACCCTAGGAAAACGATAACGTTGGTGAGCACCTTCGTATGCCGCTAGTCGACACACTACTAGTCCAATTGCTTTTGTATTCTGCATAGAAGCGTCTATAAAAAAGCCTAAAAGTACCCGTTGAAGGTACAAGAAGTCACAATTTCATCTCCGCTTGTTTAAAAGATCTCCATCTATTTAATAAATAACGGTGGATTCTACGATTTTTATTTCAATTATTAAGAGACACTATGGCTAGAGATATGACCGTGTAAGCAGCTATTAATTTGCCACCATAAGGGTCATATCTAACTCGCACAGTTGCGTTTGTGGTTAAAATTTTCCTTACATTCAGAAGTTCTGAGCGTTCGAATGATTAAAAATCCCATCATAACTCAACCGACTTTCCATAAACCTCGGCAAAGATAGTTGATATTTTTATTTAAAAGTCCTTATAAACTGATTTTCTTAAGCTGATGCGAGGTTGGTATAGGTCTTCGGTGTCGTCGTCGTTGCTGTTTGCTGTTGCTGATGTTACGAGTGGGACTCATCACGGCTCTGAGGAATGCGAAATCACCGAAAAGTCAGCCATCAACCAACAACAGCAAGCAGCAACGACAACAACAACGACGAGAACGGTAACGAAGACCTGTACCAACTTCGCACCACCTTAGGAAGATCAGTTTATAAGTTCATGTAAATATATATGGTTAAAAATCGTTTATAATCTTCTACATGACTGAGCTGACAGGAGGTTGGCACAAACATTCACTCGGCTAACATGTCGGCTCCCCTACATTTCTTGGAGCAGCACTGATCCCAGTCCATGGTCCACTGGAGGAAGCACTGTTCGAGCGAGGAATCACCAGAATCAGAATTATCACCGCCGAATCACATTCCTCACCCGAGCGGTGTTCCCTCTGCAGAATTCGACTTGATGCGACACGTGCGCATCGCAACAGCGACCGGCTGTGGACCGACTTAGATCAATGCGTCTCTGAGAAAGATGAAGGCACCGAAACATTAATCGAACAAAAGTTTACACAAACTTCGTGTTAACTCAATCACGTAGAACATTATTGATTATTGTTATTAACGTCTAATGACAGTTGGTTTTTGTGTCCTCATAACAACTTCCGATATTCTGTTGCTCTTCGTTCATTTCAAAGTAAATCTCACGTGTTGTTTTGTCCATCGAGCAACATGAAAATACCATATGTCAATCATAGAGGAGGTAACGATTCAGCTGAGATGTAATGAACGTCAACAGTGGCAATGTGTACTTGAAGTAGGAGCTTTGTTTTAGTAATGTTCAGTAACCTGAGTATAAATTCCACGATGATCACCGAACTAGAACAGAACCAGGTGGTGGGATTTTTACAGATGCCCTTTTATCTTCTTGAGTAGTTCAGTGCTTACATAGTGCTTGGATAACGAACGAACTCATCAAATGCATTTTTCTTGTTTGTATGTTTGCTTATCACCGATTCTGCCAGCGTTTACATGGAAAAGTGTTCTCGTTCCATCCTCACCTCGTTCTCTTCAGAAAACAGCACTCAAGCATAGCACAAAATCCTAATAGTCAACAAGCTCTTTAGAAAGGAAGCGTACTTACCGAGCAGAAATAAATGCGACATCGATTTTCTATGATATAAATATTCAGTGGTAGAACAGCATACGCAGGAAGAATATAGCAAAGTGATACGTATCACAAAAACATTAGATGATAGCAGAATGCATGCTCAACGAGAAAATTTATAAGAACTTTGTCTTCTACTAACGTCTCATTAAAAAATAGTAAGCACTGAAGGATGCCGTCTACCGACACCACTGGACAGTTCTGAAGTGCTTCACTGGAATGAGCACTTCACTGGTGACGCGTCGAACTAATGATTAATGAGACAGTAGTTGATATATTTTCTCATTTTATTTTTAACTGATTACATGGTAAATATCGTTTAGATCCGAGCACTTCTTCTACTAAATCCGTTTCTCTGCGTCCATTATCCACGATGGTCTTTCGGTTTATGTGTGGGTCCAGTTACTGTTTGAGGATTTCATCTTCTTCATAAATGTCGTTGAATGTTGACTTCTTCGATTGTTTTTATTTAAAATCTAAAATTGTTATAACTGTGATAGGCATTTTCTAGGTCCTGGGTATTTTGCTTCGAAAGGAGCTACCTAAGCAAGTCCGATACCAATTCCTCGACGCTCCTTTGGTGAGAGGATTGGTTTGCCTGGGGTGGGGTCAGGCAAGGGTAATGAGTATATTAAATGGCATTATTGGGTGATAAAGGTGTCACTTAGTATCAGTATTTCTCTCAAACTCCTTAGCTAGCTGTTGATGAAAGGGCCTTGATCAAGCCTCAATGTGAGCACAATTCAGAGGATGGAGAAGCGACAGAACTGAAAATGCTAATCAATATGCAAGAAATTATTTTTCTCAAAGCAGGTGAGAAGACTTTCGAAGAGCTACGTAGTGTGTTTGAAAGTTCAAGAGTAGAGTAACCAGTAAGGATACGCACACAAATTTTTAGGAATAATTAAAGATAGGAGTTATTCCGTCAACAAAAGAACGTGCCTTCTAAGTGCTCGTCTCCAGGAAACAATAGAAATTTCACAAAATTCAGATCATTTTCGAACATCGAAGTACGAAGTCCTGGTCACATTTACCGCAAAGTAGTGAGTTTCTCATATTAATTTCTTTACTAAGAAAACATATCTCAACAACGAAAAACTACTGTCTCTTAGAATTGAAAAGAACACATTTACACAACAGCAAAGGAGCCAAGTTTAAAGCAACGATAACAGGCGGTCTGTGTATGTGTGTTTTGGAAACAAAATCTTCGACTGCATAAAGTTTTGCTGCCGAAAAGCGGCGGCGAGAGTATAAGAGTTGATGAGATCGCAAACTTTAACCATTGATCGGAAAAAAGCTAAAGAGCTCACAGAGCATTGTGCTTGATAGCAAAATATGAAGGGAAATGAAATCATGAAGTGGAATCGAGACTCCACTGAAATAGACATAAAGATGAAAAAAATAACAGTAAATATAAACAAAAAAACCGTCCGCCATTGATCAGTCCCTGAGGGATGAGCCATGCATTCGATTCTATTCATAGCATCGCAGAGGTGATTGGATGCATATTTAGCCCACTAAAGAGCTCATGGGTGTTTATCGACGTGTCAAGTAAGTGCCTTTACCCCCAGACAAGTTTGGTACTAGTTTGTCGCCTCCAAAAAGATGAAAGTCTTGGTAAGCCGGAGAGCAGGATCGAACCACATCCAGTGTGAACTGCAATGAACCTCTGAACACGGTGCTAAACACACCTCATTAGAAAAGTAGTAACAAACCGTAAGTGAGTCGGTAGCGCAGTGTTAGCGATTTGGTTGATTACGCGAACAAATTAGACTACCCGAGAACTGGTTCGAGGTGGCTCTAGGCCTGGCAAGCTTCCTATCACTCCAACGTCGGGGAAATGGTACCAGGCTGGTCTACGACAAACTGACTCTCTCCATTCAACACAAGAATGCCTCAGCACGGTTACCTCAGGATTCTAGGGAGCATCAGTTCCGCAAGCATTCAACAACATTCGACAGAGGACGAGAAAATTGTCTGGTAACACCCAAATCCTCACGTATTCGTGCCTGGTTAATGTGAGGAGACGAATCGAATGAGAGCATTGGTGGAATTGGAACCGTGTAATAAATGTGCTGTCGGGTAACAATACGATAATAATCACAATAAAAAAATTAAAAGTGCAACGACAAAAATTGATCCTGGCAGAGATTGGTTTTTGAAGAAAAATTTGAAATATTCTTTATCGCATTCAATAAACATGTCCACGCCTATAAAGGTAAAGTCGAAAAGCCTACTCGATTGTGAATTGAGGACAATAAGAAGAATATTTACATATACACATATGCACAGAAACATGGTCCATACATATATGTAAATACGTTTTCATTTTCATATACTCTACATATCATCTGTATCATCTGCGTTGATCGTCGAGTGACTCGAGCGGGTGCCAGTAAACCCTCCATTTTTCCTTGTCGCGTGCAAGAGTAGCCCATTGAGTACTGCTCGCTCTAGGGAACCGTCGAGCATCATATCTTTCTTCTAGGCTCCTCGTGAAGAACTCTAACCAACGGGTCGGTGGTCTTCCTGCAGTACGTTTGACATCCCGAAGAATCCAGTCACTAACGGCTCTTGTCCATCGGTTGTCATTCACACGCATTACGTGTCCGGCCCACCATATCTTCGACTGTTTGGCATACAGAACGGCATCTTCGATTTATGATTGTTGACGCAGGTCGGAGCTTCGGATCCCATCCCTTACTTGTGTGAAACGGGATACTCCTAATACCGTTCTTTCGACTGCGCATTCGATAACGCTGAGTGATCTCTCATCCCGCTTACGCAGCAACCAGGTTTCTGACGCATACGTTAGAGCAGGAAGAACCGCTGAGTCGAAAAGGTGGGCATGGAGTCGGGTGCTCGTCATTCACACGCATTACGTGTCCGGCCCACCATATCTTCGACTGTTTGGCATACAGAACGGCATCTTCGATTTATGATTGTTGACGCAGGTCGGAGCTTCGGATCCCATCCCTTACTTGTGTGAAACGGGATACTCCCGAGGGCAAGCGGATGGTTCTTCAGATGTTCTGATCTTATCCTGTCAGGACCTGGTGCTGTTCGATTTTTCGCCGACGAAATGGCATGTCGGATTTCGGAAGGGGAAACCCGATGGTACAACACATCCATCCTCAGTAGTATTCGTGAATGATCTTCTCCATTGTCTTTCTGGACGCTGTTATTGTTCCATCTGGGCGCCGGAGTGCAAACATCTTGGTCTTGTAATTGGCGAAGCCTTGGTGTGCTTTGGAAATGCTTCTTCCAGCTTTTGCAGCTTTACTGAGTAAGGACCTTGCATTCAGACAGATAACGTGTGAAGAGCCGACCCAAGTGTGTACGAGGGCAAGCGGATGGTTCTTCAGATGTTCTGATCTTATCCTGTCAGGACCTGGTGCTGTTCGATTTTTCGCCGACGAAATGGCATGTCGGATTTCGGAAGGGGAAACCCGATGGTACTAACGTGAAGATGTTGACCGAGCCGACCGTATTCTTCGTCTATGTTATCGACAACGGCATCTTCCCTGACTAATGAGCTGAATAAATTCCAATTCATAGTGGCTTTGGGACCTCGTTTTTTAAATTTAATGGCCTTTTCTCCTTCACGCGAGAAAAGGATTTCTGCACGAAGGAAGCGGTGGTCTGATGATGTGTGGAATTTTGGGGCAACAGCGACATCGGATAGGCAAAACTTTCTATTTATTATGATGTAGTCTATTTCGTTATGGTACTCTCCATTGAGAGACTCTCACGTCCGGCGTTGAGGGTGGGGCTTCTGGAACTGCGAGTTACCATGGATGGTCTTGGTCGCCATGATTAACTCAGACAACTGCTCACCCTGTTCGTTCCATTCTATCCGTGCGTCCCAACATGACGTTCTTCTAGCATTTCTATTGGTCCAATCTTGGCGTCGAAATCTCTAAAGATGACCTCGAAGAATGTATGACTTTCTCTGTAGAACTTCTCCAACTCCATATAGAATGCTCCGACTTCTTCGTCACAGTTTGATGTCGGCGCGTAAACGACGAAGATTGCCAAAGCCGGTATCGAACCACGTCTTTTTAATCTTAAATATCCGATTCGTGTGTAAACTGTTCGAATGAATCAATGTTCGTGGACAAACTCGTGTTGACGAGAACGCCAACACCGCCTACGCCTCCACTGTCGCATGTTCCGAGGAACAGTTTTTCTCCAGTGTCATAGACAGCGTTGAATGGGTGGCGTCGTCTCGTCTCGGCCAGGTGGATGACGTCGTACCTTATCATTCTTTCTTGCATGAGCAAGTCCTCTATAGAGAACTAACTCGGATGCAAGTGTATGTGCGTTTTAGGTACAGATCGTCAGCATAGTTCTTGATCCAGGCTGCTTCCATTGGCCCTGAGATTTTAGCAGGCTCTCCGTACTCGTCCTATCCAAAGCTGCGAAATTGAGGCTCTTTTGGGGTCAGGGAAACGAGGTCCGTTTTTTTTATTGTGTTTAGCACGTTAATACTCACGTATAGCTCTGGGCTCTGAACGTGGGGGCTGAGTATACTCACTGGCAGCTTGCCAGGCTCTTCCAGAGTGGACATGGAGCTTACTTTTTGGAGGCGACTGCTAACCGCCTTCCATATACTTCTCTGTCGGTTGTTTGCAGGCTTTTGGCCGAATTGGCTCGTAGAATACAATCCGTATAAAAGGAGAACGCACCTACACACGCATACATGAATAGGCCTAGCAAATACAGAAAGTATGTGCCAAATCGGAGCAGCAGAAACAGGGAGTCCATTCCCTGGATCCATCTGCGTCTCCTTGAAGTAAAGGTCGCTTTTCGTCCGCGATTAACACCCTACCTGGGGACACGCCACGTAGCCTGGCGACTACCCGGCTCGAGGTCCCACATATGAGGTATATCCGTGGCCTTATCCAATGCACTCGTTTAATTTGGGAACGCAACGCATGAGCTGGGCCCTGAGGCAGGTATTTCCAAGAATGAAAGGAAAATCGACTCAACCAGCATTTTACAACATTCGTAAAGAAGACGAAATCCTTTAGTTGTAGCTGAAATACGTGAAACTTTCGAAGAGCTTTTGGAAGATGAATGCGATGAAAACGAATTGAATGCAAGAAGTGCTGGGGTAACACAGTAGTGGTGATGAGGTGACATGCCAAGTAAATAACAATAATAACAGTAGTAATAATAATCTAAATAGGAAATGTGTAGTACAGTGGTAATGTGCCGTTCTTCACGATCGCGATGATCGTTCGTCCATTCCTCGTGCTCGCCAAGCCTCTCATCCTTACAACGTTCGTGAAATTGGTAGCGGACATGTCTAGGCTCAACTTTTCGTAAAGAATACAACAATTCTCAAGCAGCAGCCAAGTTGTCACGTGAAAACTTCAAAGGGCTTCATCAGCGAAGACTGAGAGGAAAAGAATCGAATGCAAGAGGTGTTGGGACCCTTATAATAGGTGTGATGATGAGTCATCCAAAATGAATAAATGAGCGGACTATGGTATAGCCAGCCATGAGCTGTGGTTCCAAAGTAGGAGAGCTTCGAAATGTTCCATTGATTAACTGAGGGCTAAACGAATCGAGTACCATGTCTCCGACTGACTTAACTACCTTTGATCAAATTAGAAAATTCTTCTACCCATTGAAGCTAAGCGGTAGTCTGATGGATGTTCCGATGCTGAGCTAGTGTCGACGCGTTGAAATGCGGAGTTTGACTTGTCCGTTCAGTTGATCTAAGGTTTGTATTCTTTCTTTGATGAGCTTACATAACGTTAATATATATCTATTCGGTTAACGTTTTGACGCCTTCCATGAGCTGTGGTTCCAAAGTAGGAGAGCTTCGAAATGTTCCATTGATTAACTGAGGGCTAAACGAATCGAGTACCATGTCTCCGACTGACTTAACTACCTTTGATCAAATTAGAAAATTCTTCTACCCATTGAAGCTAAGCGGTAGTCTGATGGATGTCCCGATGGAGGCTTTGTGTTAGTGTTGAGTTACTCTGAAGACATGCAACGTCATGTTGATGTGTAAATATTAGATTTCATCCTAGAGTTCCGATGCTGAGCTAGTGTCGACGCGTTGAAATGCGGAGTTTTGTGAGTTTGACTTGTCCGTTCAGTTGATCTAAGGTTTGTATTCTTTCTTTGATGAGCTTACATAACGTTAATATATATCTATTCGGTTAACGTTTTGACGCCTTCGTCTTCATTAAAGCCCTAGTCTTTAAGGTTTGTGTTTTCGCCTCATCTTATTGATGTTTTGAAATGTGTAGGGTTCTACCCTCAAAAATTTGTTCTGGTGATGAGATCTCTGATTGTTTTCTGAAGGGACGATGTAGAGTTCAAAGGTTGAAGGGTAGAAAGTGCTGTAATTGTTGGTATGACACATCATTCAAATGTAGATGCTGCTATTGCTAATTGTTGTTTGCTATTCATTCCACATTATTCTTATTCAATCCTATGGCGTCAATTACCTCCGTGAAATGAACATAAAAAACTTTAAACTCTCATGTATGAAACACATAGCAACATGAAGGAATAGCCCTTCCGATTCCACTTCGAGAATTGATAAAGTTGCAAGGGCCATACAGTCTTCTAGTAGCGTTCCAGCGAATTTTATATAACATCTAAAGTGGGTGGATCTATCCTTACACGGAAGTAGATCTAGTGCTTGAGAAGAGGTTCTACACTCATTCCTAGCAAGCACAGGCTAATAAAGCTGGTTCAAAGCCTATTGCAAAAGATGCTCAAGAAGCGCAGAAAGTATTTCAAATGAAAAGGGATGCAAGAAGCTATGGTAATACAAAAGAATCAGATAAAAATGCTATAACTATACTAATACATACCGATGAATGTTTTGTCCTTTGCTTAACACAAGAGGAAATGGACAAATGTTTCGAGTTGTTGAACGAACAGTTACAGTACACCAGGTTCACCCGAGAGAAATCGAAAGAAAACTGGCTTCCATTTCTGAACGTCCAAATTGACCTGTCAGAAAATGGTTACATTACGAAGTGGTATCGAAAGCCAAGTAGTAAAAAAAACTTGGTTCATTACCTCTCCTCTCATCCCTCTCACACGAAAAGGGCGCTTGTTACAAACATGTTTCGAACAGCCACCAGCGTGTGTACAAGAAGAGAGCATAAGAAAGAATCCCGGAACCTGGCGCGGGAAATAGCCGTTTCCAGTGGCTACGAAACTGTAGCTCCTCGGCACAGGTGTAGACGAAAGGCCAAGCCTCCAAGCAATAACTCTAGCAATAAAAAGATTTCGTTTATACTACCCTTCATCTCAAATGAAGTAAGTGCAGCTATAAAGCGCTGTTTAGGAAGGGTCGGTCTAGAGAATTCAGTAACGATAACTGAAATGCCACCGAGTAATCTAAGACGCCTGCTAGTTCGCAGTCGCCTGAATGACCGTCTATGTAGAACACAATACTGTACAATTTGCCCCAACGGTAGAGACGGTGATTGCATGAGTTCGGGTGGAGTTTATCTAATCTCTTGCAAAACGTGCGGAGACGAATACATTGGCCAAACGGGTAGACCACCCCGTGTCCGTATAAAAGAACACCTAGTCGGTAAACTTAATGTTAGACCAAGTACCCCATTGGGCACGCATAGGACACAGAGACATAACGGGGAAGATTTCGAAGTAGAAGTGAGGATCCTCGCACAGGAGTCGAAAACATAAGAGCGCAAAATTCTTGAGGCACTATGGATTAATTCCAAGAACCCGAAAATGAACCGCAGAGAAGAATGCCTCATTATCACGCGTGACATCGGGCAGCATATAAGTCCGTTATTCTGATAGGAAGGTCACATTACGCTTCTATGTGAAATCTGTGCGGTTCGTCTCCACGCGACATACACAGTGAAAGCCTCACAGAAAGCGGTGAGTGTGCAAATCTGTGTTCAATGTGATTGAAATCCTAGTATATCGTTTTCGGTAACGTTGCACGACTCCATTACGTACGCGTTATTAAAAGATGCGTCACGTAGACGTTCTAGGAACATTTGAGTGTTCATGAGGTGGGCTAGAATGTGGTTAAGCAGCTGGGTTAGTATTAGGCCTAAGAACCAGGTTATTCTACCCGTTGGCCTGTCTACACAGCTGATGATGGGTCTAACCTTGAATGATTATGGATTGGTTGACACAACATCATCAGAAGATACCAACTTATGTGTCTTAATAAGTAGGTATAAGACGGGACATGTTGGATTATTGATTTTAAGGTGTGAAATAACCGATGATTTTAAATCCGCAGCCTTTGCCACGCTGACCCATTGCTCGTTTAACTTCCGGTAATGATGTTTGTATTCCTTTTCAGAGAAAATTCATAATTCAATGCCGAGGTTAATAGAGAGTCGATCCTGGATACTATTACAACGCGTTTGCTCAACAAAAATACGAGAAAATACTATAGCCTACACCATGAAAAGTTAACATATAAGGACGGAAAAGCTCACACGAGAAAAGTGAGGTAAAGCAAAGTAAAGCAAGAAATTGGGAATGTATATTTCCGAACCGGGCTGTAGAGGGACACGGACACATTGTTTTTAAAACGAGTAATATGAGCAATGTGCCAACCAGGCCTTTTATCCTTCTGGGGTCGTGAAATCGGTGCTAGTTTTGTCTCGGCACAACTCCCACCGATCCAAGCAGCATGACTCCTGCTTCTGGAGAAGACATCAGACCACTTCTGCACAGCTATTTTAAGATTCCTGAGCAAATATACTCTACGAGCACTTAAAGTCATTTGCAAAGAATGCAAACTCATCATTCAATAGCCGAATCTTTGAGCAGATTCAAAGCCCCTTGTAAATGACGAACGAAAGAAGTACGATCCGTGAAAACTGTCGCGTGATATATTACAAATAGGCAAAATGGAAAATGAGGCAACTTTTTTTACTTTGCTTAAACGAAGGGCGCGTGCGGCGGATTCCAGCACCTCATGCATATGATTTGTTTCCTCGCGTCCATTATCCACGAAAATTTTCCCAGTTTTACGTGTGGCTTTGGCTGCTCCTTGAGGATTTCCCTTTCGCCATAGGTGCCTTTTAATGCAGGTCGAGCCGACTCTCCCTGGAATCCTAAGATAACCAGGCCAGATTGTTTCCGAATAACTTGATATAAAACAGGTTGATAAAACTTGCAGAATGGACTTTTTCCGAAAAAAGTGAAATAGCAATTTACCGATGCTAGTGGGAAGAGTGGCTTGGTAAGCCTAGAGCGGGATCGGGCCGGCAACATGCTCATGGTAACCTGCATCACTACCACTGTGCTTCCCATTTCCTCATGAGATAATAATACACTCCATAATTGAATACAGTCATCAATGGTAAAATGTTCTTTATTCACAGTTACCTTCGCCAATAGCATACGAAGACAGCAAGTGACAACATAGGAGTGAAAATCGATGAACTTATCATTCTTATAAAACCTGATCTTCACTTGAATCTCATGAAAACGTTGCCCACAAGAACATTTTTCCATGTTGTTCAATTAACGTCTAACATAACGAGTACCTCAGAATAGTCCAGCTATTTCTACCTCTACCGAAAAAAAACGCATCAGAGCTCAGCAAAAACAAACAATTAGTTTCAAGAACTTACTTCACTCACGAGCGTAGGGATTGTAGTGAAGAGAGAAAAGAACACCCAATATGCCTTTGTTTTAAATCCATGACTCCTATGAATGCAATTAATGTATGGAGATGAGGATATCATCCGGAATGGATGAAACAGCGCTAGCAAATGCGCTATCGAGATGGCAGATTTAAGAGATTGGTGTGCCACCCTAGTGAAAATGGGAATTAGGAGTGAGTGGAACTTTTCGTCGATCATCAAAAGCTAAGAAACGCCAAAAAGTAGGAGCTGTGCTGCTTCTGGTCATTTGATCCCTTATTCCGACAAACAGAAGCCGTTAACACCTGAATTTCACAGAATCCCCAGAATAAAACACAGGAGGAACGGAGTTGATAATCAGGCTTCTTTATAAGCTGTGTCTGTAAAGAATATGATGCTTCTGTTGTTTTTTTTTTTTAAATGAATGTAGAACTCCGAGAACAATGAAACTAAACAGGAACAAATTAAAATTTCATTGAGCCAGTTTGAATCACTTGAAAATCAGTAGGAAAACAGGTTACTTCTAGAATATAAAGTCTCACTAAAGGAGGCTGTTAAAACCATATCGGAACAACCGTTCCATTCAACATTTGTGCTGCTGCCCAACTACCCTACTTCTGCCAGCACCTCTACCAACAACACTGAAAGAACATGGGAAAGGGATAGCCACGCAAGACATGAAAGTTTCAGAAGTGAGAAAAGGAAATTTGTGATGGGTAATATCCAAACGGTTAAAGGATAACGCTCTCGGCGTTGATCAATCCCTGAGGGATGCACCATGCATTCGACTTCATTAAGTATCGTTGGAGATGATTGAATGCATATCTGGCCTTTACAATGACTCGCAGTGGCCTGCCGATGTATCGAGCCAGTGCTGCTATCTTCCCAGACGCGTCTGGTACCAATTTGCCGACTCCGGAGGGATGGAAGGTTTGGTGGGCCATGGGCGCAGGAATCGATTCCACGTGCGTTTCGCAGTGGTGCCTCCAACCATTGCGCCACACGCGCCCTCTCCAAACGGTTAGAAACTTTATTATATAAGAGCAAAAAATACATGATACAGCAGTGTTTTTCTCGTGATAAACAAAAAGACATAAATTGATTCACAGACGAAAGCGGTTCGCGCGCATTTTTCAAAGCTTTACGACTGGACTTTTACCTTACAAAGCCGTAGTCATTATCATAAAGCATGAAGCAAATTACAAGGGCAGAAGTCAAGACGGTAATGAATTATTCCAATATCAGTTAAAGCACACAGCTCTTGATGTGAAGCATCACCGAATGAATTAGAGAACGCCATGTCTCGTGAACACTGCGTTCGAAGACGGCGTATCAGTCACGCAACTATAAAGTATGCATAATTCCTGCCTTCATCGAGACATAGGACATTATTTATTGAATGCATGACCAATGAAAGGCAATATTAATAGAACTCCAATGTAAAGCAAACTTTTATTAATAGAACTCCAATTTAAAGCAAGCTAATAAACAGAAAATAGAGTCAACTTGCCAACTGTCCTCCTGTTGATCGAAGAGCACTTCTACAAGCATTCTCCAGGAAACTCCGATCGATGACTATTCTACACCTTATTCCACCAGCTTATTTCTTCTTCGTGTTCCTTCATACGGCAGTTCTTAACAACTACTCTCTATCGACACGTTACATTTTATACTAACCGATTTCCCGACATCTTGACATACTCCTCTCCTTCGGTGTGATACTTTTGTCGACGTAAATCCTTAATTCTGAGCTACGAATTTGCTGGACTCTTCCATGGTACAGGATACTTTGTGTAGTGCGCTGCTACTAAAACTGGGTGCCTCTGAAAGAAAGTTTTAAAGAAAAAAGAACTCCACATACTTTCAGGACATTAACCAATATTCAACGAACCCTATTAAGAATAAACCGGATAAAAAATGTGTCGAAAAAACAAGTTGATTCATCGTTTATTGATGACAATCTCTACGATTATGTAACAACGACATTCTCCTGGTCTTCCGGTTTCTAGATACTTCACGTTTCCATTCTACAGCGTTTAGGAGCCAGCCAGTGTCTTGATGAAGTCAAGGCTCACGGAATGTTTCCAGCTTTTCAGCTAAAACCCAGTTTGGAAATACCAGTAAAAATTATGCTCGACATCAAAGTAGAAAAGTACAGTATTGGAACGTTAACTTTTAACTCTGGACCGCAGTTGTCTGCGGTGGGAAACGAGAGCGCTGCTATCCCTTCCGGGGCTAATGCTTTCACCACCACACAATGTGGCTCCTTCATTTCACCTGTCTCTCAGTTAGTTTTCTATCGACCACTGCCAACAGCAATCACCCGCTCACAGGATTGATCCGGAGAGCGAAATCGGCATCGAGCCAAGTTAAGCTAAGGCTAAGGGCGCGCGTGGAGCAGTGGTTGGAGGCGCCACTGCGACACGCACGCGGGATCGATCCCTGCACCCATCGCCCACCAAGCCTTCCATCCCTGGGGGGTCGGCAAATTGGTACCAGACTTGTCTGGGAGGATAGCAGCACTGGTTCGATATAACGGCAGGCCACCGCGAGTCATTGTAAAGGCCAGATATGCATTCAGTCACCTCCAACGATACTTAATGAAGTCGAATGCATGACGCATCCCTCAGAAATTGATCAACGCCGAGAGTTTTATCCTTTTTTTTAAGCTAAAGCTCAAGTCGAAATTACAATATTATCTTTTTATTGGCTGCCTAATACAATTTATCATCGCACTGGGTGCTATCCTCCCAGACATTTGGTACCAATTTGCTGATCCGGGCCGGATGGAAGGCTTGGTGAGCCATGGGCGCGGAGATCGATTCCACGTGTGTGCTGCAGGGCGCCTCCGACCACTGCGCCACACGCGCCCTTTCCACTGCTATAGCATCATAAATATTAATAAGCATATTTTGTACACTTTCGTACCTTATGGTTAAATTATAATGTAAATTGTGTTTTTGAGAAATGTTAAAACTTAAAGTTTCAGATGCCCAAACAGGAATTCCGACAAATATGCTTCCACGGGATCAAACCCAGAAGTTGTGCAGCCAAAAGGCTCGAAACATTAATGGGTATAGGGCAAGGAAAGTGTTGTCGAACGTACTATGCAACGAAGTTTGGAAAAATTCGTTGTGGCCAATTCTGGCTTGAAGGTGAAGGAATTGACGTTCTTCTGCCACCGACGACGTTGAATTAAAGGTACACTGTAGGCAAAGAGAATTTTCAGGACTCCGTATAAACGTCTCAACCATCCGGAGGATCTAAAGAAAATTTCCGAGTCGAGGAGGTTCGACAAGTGAATGTTGCACGAAATGGATAACACTCAAAAAAAAATCCAATAGCACTTTTTCGAGAAACTGGACCACTTCAGGTGCGAAAAATGCTTCAAACCATGCCGAGGCGTAAACTGCTTTTAAAAAGGTTTCACCGTCTGTAGATGTACAATAGTTTATTGAATCCAAATAGGTAAACTCATCACTGCTTAACCTCTTGTCTATTGCCTATTTTTTTTTCATGGCAGGCTATTATGTGGAACACAACCACAATGATGCTAAGATACTTGCAAAAGTTGGACCCCAACCCATATTCATTCCGGTTGAGGAATGGTTGCTAATGACGCCGTTCGGTAAAAAAAAAATTTAACACACAGGAAAACAAACGGCGTCATGGTCCGATGGGTAACAGATCAGTCCATTTGAAAGGGTAGTGGCGGGCTAGAATTTGGCCTGTAGTCCAAGTTGTTCAAAGTTATTTCTACTTGAAAAGAATCTCTGCATTCCTGTGGCTTTTATTCCGGCTAACAAAGCTTATACTGTGGTGAACCAGTCCACCTTAGAAACACAGAATTACATCAATAAATACTGGAAAAACGCCGTCCGAAAACACGCGGAATTTTATATCAATTTCGTCGTTAGGGTCCTGCTTTCTGAAAAACGTTCTAGGGAAAGGAGATGGCGGTAATGTCGCCGCCTCTTGATTTTCAGCTCTTTTTGCTGTTCTTTGCTTAGCCTGATAACGGAGTCGATCTTGAAGTTCATAAAGGTTGCATGCTATCTTACGCAAGGTTGTTTTAGAAATGGGCTGCGATGGTGAAAAGCTTGGGCCCAATTCTAAAACCGAGCGCCCACTCTCAGGTATTTTCATACCCCCAGTGCGGTGACTCTAGACTTTTTTTGTACCTGATCTGATCTTTTTTTTGTACCTGTACCTGTACCCGATATACCTGATCTCTTGTGGTACTTGTGGAGACGAATATATTGGCAAAACGGGCAGAACTTTATGTATCCGCATAAAAGAACACCTAAATGGCAAACGAAAAGCAAGACACGCCACTAGGCACGCATAGGATACAAAAGCATAGCGGAGACGATTTTGATATAAAAGTCGCTATCCTCGCACGGGATACAAAAACACCAACGCACAAACTCCTCGAGGCTTTTTAGATAAATGCCAAAAATCCTACAATGAATAGCAGGGAGGAATGCCCCGAGATTACGCGGGATCTCGCCCCTTACCTTCGCATCGATCGTTGATTGTGGATGCTGCAGTCGTCAGCCATATGCGACTCTGAGCGGCTGTTCTTCCTCGGTGGAAGACAGATGAAAAACGCGGTGGGTTTTTTCGAGAAGCCGTAGATCTTGTAATTATCGCTCAAATTTTTATCTTTCTGTTTGTGCTATTGAAGTGTTTGACCTAGTAAGTTGCGTATTGGTGTACCCTTCCAGGCTCTGAAGAAGGCGATTCTGCCGAAACGTCAGTTACGATTGTGTTGTATGTGTGTTATTGTATGGAAGTAAACGTATGCTGTTTAACAACCCCGCGATTGCTAAGAGAGAAAACGACAAATTCATAATCCAATGCCGAGGTTAATAGAAAGTCGATCCTGGGTACTGGAAAATCACTATATAGAATTCAAACATGGATTCAAACACCTCCATGATGCCTCGAATGCATTGACTAGAATGCGTAGCTCATCTTTCAGGAAATGATCAAAGCCGAACACTTTTACCACTTGCTCTTCCTTTCCTAAACGCTTCTAGTGCATATACGTGCAGCGATTATTTCCATCCTCTCTTAACCTCCTCCAGTCTTTCATTTCATTAAACTCTGAGTGTTTTTCATTTCACTACCATATGCCTTTCCCGCTCTACAAAACATGATTTCTGTTATTACAAAAACTCAGAACGAACGACACTTCTACCAGTAAGTCAAGGCAAGAGTGTCACAATGTCTAGTCATCGTTCTGGAAGAATCCAAATTACACGGTATCTCGCCTCCTTTACCTCTCAATGTTACGACCTATGAACGTCACAACGTTCCAGTTGGGCTATCTCGGTGCTACAGGGAAATAATAAGCGAAGTTCATTTTCATTAACATACAATAAATTTGCATGTACTGCGTAATTCACCGAGTTAGACAGCCCAAGTACTCAAATAAATGCGTACAGAGAAAATTACTTTCTTAATTTGCTAAGGAAAATGTCACGTTCACCCAGCTAAACTCTACTGCATATTTTTACTCAACTTTTTTTCCTACTGCGATGATACAGGATGTGAGTACCGTTCAATAATGCGTGTAAGGCCATGTTTCGAATTTATCACAGCCTGACAAATCGTGCCATCCTTTAGAGGCAGTTAGAGTAGTAGAAGACATGCACATACGATCCACAAAGGTTGGTAACCGCTTATGGAGAAGAGGGCCCTATCAGGACAACTGTGGGATTTCATAGAGAGAATCTACCCAACCGAACTCCAAAGCCATTCATTGAGAGGAAGGAATAAATTCATTATCCGAACCCGCACCTGAATTCGAAGGCTTCTGTGAATGAATGGGAGGACGAGTGAAATGAAAGAAGTGCGAGGATCGGTGAAATACGTGATTTCGGATCACATAAAATCGAAAGTAACAAAATTATGCGGCCATTGCACCTAATATCTAACAAATCTGGAGCTGAGGACTTCACAAACCCATAGAGGACGTATTCATTTTCCACTCCGAAGGTATAGTAACTTCTAAAATGTCATTTTCACTTGAAAAATATTTAAAGTTTAGTTCCCCAACAAGTGAGGAATGGAGTTAAACTTTTAAAATTTATAAGACAAGATCGGAAATAACATATATCACAATGATTCGGTAGTCACAGCGTTTCGATAGAGAAAATCACAGTCGTTCAGTTACATCCACGCTTCAAATGCGACCCTCAACAAAACAAACGGAAAGAAAAAATTATTTCTGGCTTTCAAAAGAAGCAAAATTGCTTCATGACGGCATACGAAAATCTCTTAGAAGCCAACTAACTTCAACAAAAATAATCAATATTTTTCTGAATCATTGAACCAAAACGAGATTAGTATAAAAAGGTCTATTCGGCTGAACGCTTAAACTTATTTATCATCGCTAGTGCGAGAATAAAAAAGGTCAACAAGAGCGAATACAAGATTGGAAATTTTTTATTAAGAGGGAGGAATGATAACCGACTTCCAAGACTTTCAGCCACTGGATGTCGGCTCCGTGAAAAGTCAATTTTCCAAAAGAAATGACAGGACAATAGCGAAACGATAGCGTTGTCTATAACCACGAGCACGGTGCTGATGGGATGCCGCTCTCGTGGCTCGCCATGCTTTCCATCCTCCCGGGGTGAGAAAATTGGCATCAGGCATGTCTGGGGAAAAGTCCACTGTCTGCAGTTCAGGTAGAAAAGTTCTAGCCCGGCTATCTTAAGACTCCAACCAAAATCGACTCAATCAGCATTCAGCAACTTTCATAACGAAGATAAAAAATTCTTCAGCAACAGCTAAACTTACACGCAGCAATTTAGAAGAGCATCGTGGATGATGGTTGCGCGAAAACAAATTGAATGCAAGAACTGCTGGGGTAGGAATAGTAGATGTGGAAAACGTGCCATTCAAAAAATATGCGAAAAAAATCAGGAGAAAGTGTCGAGTGGACGTGGGAGTCTCCTAGCGACGCTACTTATGCAGAGATCGGCCATATACTCACACAGTAAAAGTGGTGCCTACTTGAAAGATTGGTAGCCCCATCATTGAATATTCTGTACGACCACTCCCTTCTTCGTGCAAAAATTCTATTGATCTTAAGCTGGAAAAAAATTAATGTTATCGACCAAGAAGAAGAAATCATGATTCATATAACCAGAGCATTCCGAACGAAACCCTATACAGATATGACTAGCAGGGTAAGAAACAACCGAGCGAATACTACGAGCTGCCTTTCAAAGGACTCAAAACTTCTGCCGAATCCGCCTCAGTTCCTCAGGCAAAAATATCGGATTGCATCTCCATTACCACTAAGGAGTGGCTCGAGGAGAGAATGAAGTTTGAATATTTATCCTATAGCAACATATCCAATACGGTTATTAATAAATGCTAGTTGCAGAGGAGCTTTCAAGAAAAATATATACCGGTAAGAAAAGAAACTATTAGAGGGAGCACAAAAGAGAAAGAGTCTGAAAATAAGCTGTTGGCACTTCTGCGAGTAGAATGTTCGCCCCCAGCCTTGATGAACGAAGATGGGATCAATAAAATTTCCCGTCATTATATGGAATTAATAATAGAAAAGTTCTATGTCAATCTTTTCCTACTCACATGCTCTGCCACGCACCTTAAACCTTCTCTGAGAAAGAAAAAAGATGAAACGGATAAAGTTCACAGCGGTGGTCAATCCTCAAGGGATGTGTCATGCAATCGACATCATTAAGCATGGTTAAAGGTGATTTAATTCATATCTGGCTTTTACAATAACTCGTGGTAGGCTGCCTTGTGTCGAGTCAGTGCTGCTATCCTCCCTGACAAGTCTGGTACCAATTCGCCGAGGCCGGAGGAATGGAAGGTTTGGTGAGCCCAGGGCGCCGGATCGACCTCAGATGTCCTGTAAGCCGCCTCTAACCGTTGCGCAATACGAGCCCCTGGTGGAGAAAAACTAACTAAAATTTTTTCTACTGGAGTTTGCATTCCGGTAGAAAGCATGAAGATAGGCGCGGTTCTAGGACTCAATAGTATCAGTGCCGATTTCCTTAGCGGTGGTAGCTATAAATCACACGCACTCCTCGCAGACTGCATGATATCTTCTCTCCAAAAAGAGAAAATCCCAGACAGTACAGTACGGCGCAAATTTCCATAGATATCTCTCGATATACTCGTTGAGTGCATTCTTAACCCTGTTTAAGAAGATTATCTTGGCACGCATACCAAGGATACTGGATGAAGCACAAGCAGCTAAGCAAGCAGGATTTCAACAGCTGTTTAGCTGCATAGACCACATCCGAACCGTGCCCAGGATCGCTGAAGTTTGTCGAGAATACCACCTGCCCTTAGTCCTGACTTTTGTCGACTATGAAAAAGCGTATGATGGTGTCGAAAAGAATACAGTCCTAACAACACTCACCGACCAAGGATTGAACCCGTCGTATATACGAAAACGAGCTGACTTTTACCAAAATTTTAAGGCAACAACATCGGTTTTGCACCGAAACCCCTACAACACCCATAGCTGATGGTGTTGGACAAGCCGACACCACCCTCCAAAGCTGTTCACAGCCAAATTGCACAGGACAGCGAATTCGCTCGACTGAGGCGAAGACAGTATACATACTGAGGGAAAATTCCTACCAGTATACTTATTTGTTTTGCTAATGATATCCGCCAAGAAGTATCAAAGAAGCAGAGGTGATGTTCAGTAAGCTCAACGAAGCAGGAAGAAAGATCTGATTACGCATAGATCGGATGAAGACTACGTCATGAAAAACCTGTGGTGCGAAGATAAACGGGTCAAATTGGCTTATTCTCTGACTATAGAGATAACTTCGCATGGGTGTCTTGTGGTTTCGTGAACATGGAGAACAATATGAAGGAAGAATGAAACAGGAGAAGGAGAACAGCTTGAGCCGTATTTGGGTCTCTTAAAGAATCCACCGACCAACTGAACGACGTTGAAATCCGCGCTAATCTCTTTAATTAAGCAGTCCTCCCAGCGTCCTGGAATGGGCTGATACTTTAGTCCGGTCAGGGGTTTGGTGCACTACTTTCAGAGTGATTAAACGGTGTTATCTGAAAGGCAATTAGAGCATACAGCACTTAGCTGGAATTCGAAAGTCAGATTCTCGAAGTCTGTCTCATCACCGAGATCCAGGAGAACACAAATCAATAGCTAAATATAGACGCTCTGGTCATATAATGAAATAAAAAGGAAACCGATGGACGAAAAAAGTGTAGAGTGGATTAGACGAGCATGCAGACGTCCGCTAGGAGGTCCACATGCACGTTGGGCTGACGTGTTTGTAACTAACTCACACGAAAACATGCTCCAAGTAAACCAACACTATAGGCGAATATTACGATGGAAAAAAAACGAGTGGGATATGTGCTGTGCACTGCACCTACCCGTGAGGTAGACTGTCTAAGTACCAAAGTGAGTAAGTTTCATAGGTGGTCGTGTGTGGTGGTCAGAGATGCCATGCAATACGCACGTGGTTTTGGTTTGATCTCGTGCTCTGTGCACATCAAGCCTTCCACCACTCCGTGATCGACAGATTGGTACCAGACTTAAATGGGAGGATAGCAGGACTTACTTGATGGACTGGTAGGCCAACGCCGGTCATTGTACAGCTCGGATACATAATCAATCACCTCTAGCGAAGCTTGATGAAGTTGAATCCATGGCTCATCCTTTGAGGATTGATCAGAGCGGAAAGTTTTATTCTTTTATCCTTCTAATGGCTTCTTATTTCAGTCAACAAACTTCACTACGAAACAAGATATGTTTCTTTAAATATGGGAAGCTTTAGGTGCACCTTTGAAATCAATGCATACTTTCGATATATAGATGCACTTCTTTACTACTACCATTGCATTCAATAGTTGGAGGATCACCTTTGAAAAAGAGTAGTAGTTGATAAAAAAAAAAAAACCAAACGGCCGAAATTTCAGATAATGTGAGAGGGCAATTAGTGTAGTAACAACCTCATGGTTTGTTCATTAAGAAAACAGTCAATTATTGATCAATGCTGAGGTGAACAGAAAGTCTGCCCTAGGAGCTCCTATAAAACAGCAATTTTGTTTTCGCTATAAGAAGAAAGGAGGCGGATAGCACAGTGCTAGTGATGTTCGCTATGACGAGCATAGTGCTAGTTCGATTCACCTTCGGTCTAACCAAGCCTCTCATCTCTTCGGAGTCGGGAAATTGACACCGGACTTTTCTAGGGAAAAAAATCACTCTCCAATCGGGAACGCTCCAGCTCGGCTATTTCAAGACTCCAGGGAGAATTGCTCAACCAAGCTTCTATGACACTAAGAATGAAATGAAAATCCTCAAGCAGCAACGGAAGCCAGACGTAAAAGTTGGGAGATCTTCGTGGACAATGGATACGAAGAAACGAATCGAATGTGAGAAGTGCTTGGATCCGTACAGCAGACTTGAAGACGTCATATAAATTGAAAAGAAGATATGAAAAAGTGATATTTTCAAAAGTGGATACACTATAGCTAATATGTTTGTTGAGATTGTTCTGCCGACAACAAGTTGCTATGAAACCTTTATTAGGCTTGTGTTTCAGCATCTTCGTCCTCTTAAGAGCCGAGGGTTTACAACAGCCTTAACAATATAACAATAGAGGTTTCATAACAACCTCGTAGAAGCTGAACGATCTAAACAAATGTATTTATTATTCACGCCTAATGTCAAACGAAAATCGGTTTGGCGAAACAGATAAAGTTGTTATAATAAGTGCTCAAAGTGCTGGCAGAAGAAAGGAAAAGCGAATAAAGCGGGATTAAGTTCAAGTCTGAAATGAACGAAATTGAAGAGTAATTAAAGCCGACAATAATCCCTAGAGACAAATCGCTAGCATACAATGGAGACAATTTGAAAGCAACATTATTTTTCTATGACTTGTCATTTCACCTGTCACGCTTCCTTTACTGTCCTTCTTCTCCATTTTCGCTTAACCTTCCTACTACCTTTATTTCACTTGCATTCGATATAACTGTAGCGCCATGGTAGATGTTTATTAGTTGTACACAGAGTCGTTGGTTGCTTCTTCGGCTAACAAAGCCGACCATCCTTTCAGTAACTCAAAAAAACCGACTTTCTATGAACCTCGGCATAAATACTTGGCATATTTACTCATATGTTCTTATGAACTGATTTTGTTGAACTGATGAGAGGTTTGTGCTGCGTTGTCGTTAGTCCATAGCTAACGATTCCACGATTTCACCTTCCTCAGAAACGTGATGTTGCTACAGGTGGTAGAGTATTTATATATACATATATCTACATACATACATACATATATACATGTAAACATACACAATGTATATCTTCATATTAGGCGGTGTCGGCGTTCTCGTCAACACGAGTTTGTCCATGAACATCGATTCATTCGCACAGCTTACAACCTGAATCGGACGTCTACGATTAAAAAGATGAGGATCAATACCAGCTTTAAGAATCTTCGTCGCTTACGCACCGACATTAAACTGTGACGAAGAAGAAGTCGAAGCATTCTATTTGGAGTAGAAGAAGTATTACAGCAAAGATTATACTATCTTCAAGGTCATCGTTAGAGATTTCAACGCCAAGATTGGACCAAGAAGAATGCTTGAAGAACGTCACATTGGGGCGCACAGATTAGAATGAAACGAAAAGGGTGAGCAGCTGTCCGAGTTTATTTTGACGACCAAGACCATCCATGATAACTGGCAATTCCAGAAGCACCACCCTAAACGCTGGACGTTGGAGTCTCCCAGTGGAGTGTACCATAGCAAAATAGATCAAATCATAACAACTGAAGGTTGTGCCTAACTGATGTTGCTATTGTCCCAAACTTCTGCACGGAATCGAATCACCGCCTCTTTCGTGCAGAATTCCTTTTCTCGCATGAAGGAGAAAAAGCAGCTAAAATCGAAAAACGATGTCCCAAAACCACCGCAAACTGGGACATATTCAACTCATTAGTCTGCTGTTGGGAAGATGCCGTTGCCGACAACATCGGCGAGGAATACGATCGGCTCATTGAACATCTTCACGTTAGCGCTATGAAAGCTGAGAGCTCGAAGACCACCAAAAGACGTCTGTCTCCAGAAACTCTCGAGCTAATACGCCAGCGTGGAATCGCACGAGCTGCGGGCAACTGCGAACTAACGTCCGAGCTTGCGAAACACTGCAGACAGACGATAAAAGACGATCTTAAGGAGAGAAGAGCAGCAGTAATGGTCGAAGCAGCAGAGGCTGGTAAAAGCATTCGCAAAGCTCACCGAAGCTTCGCCAATTACAAGATCGAGATGATTGCACTCGGACGCCCAGACGAAACAGTTGCAGCGCCTAGAAAGGCAAGAGAGAGAATCATTCACGATTACTACGCAGCTCCTCTTGAAACCAACGTTCATTTTCCGTCATATTAGGTAGAGAATGGTGGACATGTTGCACCATCGGTTCTCCCTTTCAAAATCCGACATGCCATTTCGCCAGTGAAAAATCGCACAGCACGAGATCCAGACACGATAAGATCGGAACACCTGAAGAGCCTTCCGCCAGTCCTTGTAACCACACTGGCTCGGCTCTCCACACGTTACCTGTCTGAATGCAAGGTCTCTACTTAGAGCAAACCAGTATCACCGTGTTACTGTTCAAGAAGGGTGACCTACACGATATTGGCAACAATCGCCCAATCCGCTTGTTGTCTGTCGTCTACACACATTTCATTCGAGTCATCCTAAGCAGGAATGGCAGAACAACACTGGACGACGAGAAGCCATGTGAACAAGTAGGATTTCGAAAAAGATTTACTACGATGGAGCACATGCACACCATGACAAGACTCATTAAAGAATCGCGAGAGTACATAAGATTGAGATAGAAGCAGTCGTGGAAGCCCTTGATAGTCAAGGTGTCCTTACACAGTATATAAAGATTCTTCGTGAGCTTTACAAAAATTTGACAAATAAGAATCACCATTATACAACGATACTAACATTGACGTCAAAAGAGAGATTAGGCAAGGCGATACAATCTCGCCAAAATTATTTACAGCCACCCTTCAGAACGTCATGCGAACATTGGAATGGGATAATATGGGAGTGAAAACCGACGGTCGGCAGATGCACCACCTTCGCTTTGCTGATGATATCGTTCTTATAACACCAGACATTAGCCAAGCGGAACGCATGCTTGCAGACTTTGATAAAGCGTGTGGAAAGATTGGTCTTCGACTAAATCCCACAAAAACGATGTTCATGAAGAACGGATTGGTTTCGTTTGCCCCATTCACGCTCAACGGAACGAACATCTCCGAATGCTCCAGTTATGTCTATCTAGGTCGGGAAATCAATATGATGAACGACTTAGCTCCAGACCTGAGCAGAAGAAAACGAGCGGCTTGGAGAGCTTTCAAGTGCATCGAGGATGTAGTGATGAGCACGTTAACACATGACACCATGCCCTCCTTTTCAACTCAACGGTGCTTCCTGCTCTAACGTATGCGTTAGAAACTTGGTCGCTGCCTGAGCAGGATGAAAGATAACTCAGTGTTATCAAATGCGCAGTCAAAAGGACGATGCTAGAAGTATCCTGTTTCACACAAGTAAGGGATGCTATCCGAAGCTCGCTCCAACCTGCGTCAGCGATCAAAAATCGAAGATGCCGTTCTATACGCCAAACAATCAAAGATAAGTTGGGCTGGGCAAGTAATGCGTGTGAATGACAACTGATGGACAAGAGACGTCAATCACTGGATTCCTCGGGATGTCAAACCTACTGCAGCAAGACCACCTACGCGATGGTCAGAGTTTTTTAGAAGGAGCTTAGAGGAAAGATATGATGCTCGACGAGTTCCTAGAGCGAGCAAAACCCACTGGGCTACTCTTGCACGCGACAAAGAAAAATGGAAGTCCTGCTACTGACGCACGCTGGAATCAATCGACGACAGGTGATAGAGGTAATCACCTGTATCACCTGTAGTCCCGTTGATCGTCGAGTGACTCGAGCGGGCGCCACAAAATCCTCCATTTTTCCCTATCCCGTGCAAGAGTAGCCCAGTGGGTTCTCTTCGCTTTAGGGACTCGTCGAATATCATATCTTTCTTCTTGGCTTTTCGTGAAGAATTCTGACCATCGGGCCGGTGGTCTTCCTGCAGTACGTTTGACATCCCGAGAAATCCAGTCACTAACAGCTTTTGCCCATCGGTTATCATTCATACGCATTACGTGTCCGGCCCACCTTGTCTTCGACTGTTTGGCGTATAGTCAATCCTGTTTAGGATGACTCGAGTGAAAAGTTTGTAGACGACAGGCAGCAAGCAGATTGGGCCATAGTTGCCTATATCGTGTAGGTCGTCCTTCTTGAACAACAACACGGTTAATGTTCCGTCTGGGCGTCGGAGTGCAATAATCTTGTTCCTGTAATTGGCGAAGCTTCGACGGTCTTTGTGAATGCTTTTCCAAGCCTCTGCTGCTTCGACCATTACTCCTGCTCTTCTCTCCTTAAGATCGTCTTTTATCGTCTGTCTGCAGTGTTTCGCAAGCTCGGAATTGACGGTGAGGCTTCTGGAATTGCGAGTTACCCTGGATGGCTTGGTCGCCATGATGAACTCAGAGAGCCGCTCACCTTGTTCGTTGCATTGTAATCCGTGGGTCCCAATGTGACGTTCCTCAGACGATCTTGGCATTGAAATTTCCAATGATGATCTTGAAGAATGTATGGTCTTCTCTGTAGAACCTCTCCAATTCCATGTAGAACGCTTCGACTTCTTCTTCATATATATATATATAAATGCACACTTGAGTTTTTCTTCTAACGCCAGGTTTCTGAGAAAGGCGAAATCACGGAAACCTTTTTTGAAACATTTTTTGACTTGGGTTGGTCTCAGTCGTCATCCCACATTATCAAGACGGGAGTCTTTTCTGTCTCACATGCAACAAAACGTTGAGTAGTTTTTTCTTAGACAAAGTGGAATTCATTCATGTCACTAGTACTACAGGTATTTCACCGAATTATATGGCT